>OMNW01034749.1:82872-105634 GCA_900303245.1 Selene dorsalis | reverse complement strand
CGAAATGATTTTGCATGAGTACATTTTGTTCTTAACTTTCTCTTTTTCAAACCAATACTCCAATCACAAAAGTCATTGATCCTGTATACTGATCGCTTGACTGGCAGCCCTTTCATTTGCCCCGGCTTCCTTTGGTGTCATGGCACATCTGTCCCTTCCTTTGCACTGTTTGTCCTGCCCTGTCTGCTCCCCACATTTCACACAAGATCATTTGCAAAACATATGTCCCCGCATGCAAAAAACATACAAACACCCCTGCATATTGACAGCCCCGTGCACCCACACTGTTTTTCTCTCTCTCTCTGTCTCATACACCCGCACAAACACACACAGACAGGGCCAAGAATTTGCTTGTTAGAAGTTAGTTACTAGTGTCGAGCCTTGTAATTGACTAACCTCTGCTCTGCCGCGCTCTCCTCTGCTTTGCTCATTTTCGTCGGCTCAGTCCAAAACTCTCCAAGAAACATGAACTCCGCTTGAACTCCCCTCTCAGAGAGACACAGAGAGTAAGGGTGTGACAGACATAACTTCTGTCAGCTAATATACTGCGTGGTGTATTGTCACAGTGTTTTTGGCCCATGTGTGAGTGGAGTTCAAAAAGGCCGAGACTAGAAACAGAGAAAGAAAGAGGATTAGGGATTTTGGAAAAAAGAGCCACGAGCTATCTTTAAATGACGTATGTTATAATTATTTCTGACCTCCTATCGTAAATCCTATCACTGTACCTTCTACTTAATTCAGGATGTATGAGATCGCAGGTTGAGAGTAGCAGTGGTTTGGGTTCAGGATGGTCCCATGCGTGCATTAAATGGTGAAAGTAACCATGACACCCGTTCTGCTATTTCTGCAACAATGAAGTCAATCTTAAAAAGTTCATGGCAATAAAGGGGGGAGGTGCTTCAAACTAATGGAAGCTCATTACTGTTCTGTATAAAATGCACCAAAGTCACGGCACTATGAGAACTCTCTACAGTGTAAAGGGCAGTAATATACTTCATCTCCATTTATACAACAGCACTGACTTTACTAGTGTGAAAGACGTAATCTGAGCGAAGTTACCATGGTTTTCAACTAAGCATGAAAGCAGCAGTGCAGCTGAACTTTGTAGTGATCGGGCTGCCGTGTATAACAAAGAGGGAGTTTTTCAAAACTGCTGAGAAGTGCTTAAAGCTAATTGACATTTGGGGAAATAATACTTGCAAGTAGATGAGAAGATGAATACCACTCTGTGTGCTACAAGCTACAGCCACCAACTGACCATCTTAGATTACCAAAAGGACAGGAAATTGTCTGGCAACAAAATCTACCACCAGTACATCAAACTCCCACTAATCCATCTTATTTATTTAATATGAACAAAAACTAAAGTCATAGCAATGTTTGTAACCAGCTGGCCTGTTTCCTGCTGTTTCCAGTCTTTGTATAAGCTGATGATTCCTTTATATTTAGCAAACATCAGAATGTTCTCAGCTAAATCTCCGCATTAAAAACAAATAAGTCCATTGTCCATTGTCCATATTAGCCTAAAAGTGCAGACTGCCACAAACATGTTACCATTAAAAAAAAAATATGCTGGACATGTCTTGATCTGTGTAACGTATTATTTAAATTTGCTCTCTACAGTTACAAAGCATTTTTATTTATACAGGAGAAGATCACCTGAAAAGAGGTGATCACTGTTTTGGTGTGAGAGATCTCATGTTGAGCGTAAGGCGAAGGCCACATGACAATTCCTGTTTTACCATTTACTGTATTGAGGCCTAAAGTGAAAAAAGTGGATTTGTCTGACTGAAGAAAGACAGAAAAAAAAAAAACAGAAGATACAATCCTGTATTTCTGTATATCTCAGCACAGTATTAAATCTCTGCTATTCCATTATATTACCACACTAAAAGTTAACAGAGTGACTACACAAGACCATAGACTACATATTCATAAATACAGTATGACCTAATGTGTTTACATGGCACTGGCCACTAGACTGTGAAAACTTAGCTTGGCCATGTCTCTCCCTGTAGGACAATAAAGTTTCAACTGAACCAGACAGTGCAACTCGACAAAAATACCGACACTATTGGGAAAACTCTATGTTTTAGTTTATTATTGAATTAAATGTTCAGCAGGTTCATATTTCATGTAGCACAGCGAGTGAGAGCGAGCAGTACAAGATAAAAATAATAAAAGTTTTCAATGGCTACAGGAAAATCATATTAAAACAAAAACTTTTCAGCTCAAAATAGGGAACTATGAAATGAACCTGGCATGAGCATTTAACAAAACTAAATTCTTTATGTCTCTAGGCACAGGAGTCAAGTTGATCTGAGACTAGCAGTGAAATGTTTCCCACATCATTGTTAATGAATGTAACTGAACAAGAACATACTCTCCGGTGAAGAATGGGAAACAATTAAAGGTGTGTGCTTGTGCATGTGTGTGTGTGTGTGTGTGTGTGTGAGAGAGAGAGAGAGAGAGAGAGAGAGAGAGAGATGAAACACACAAAAAGAGAGAGGCATGGCAGACCGAATTCCCTGGCAGAGGACTGCAGTCCAGATGGAAGCTGTGTGTACGCGTATGTGACTGCATGTGCATGAGTGTGTGTACAATATCCTTTTTCATTATGAATAATGTGCAGTATAGCATAGCATGAATACATAATGCCTGTGTAAAAAAGTGACGTCGCCTGCTGGGACCTAAACTTGTCGTTCAAACACCAGAAAAAATGAGCCCCCAAAGTCATCATCCCTGAAATGTGTTGTAACAACACTCCACTAAAACCTGCTGGGGTTTACAGTTCCTCAACATTAGACGCTGACTTCATAAAAGGTCAACCATTTGATGCCACTGACGGTCCAAACTTGACGTTTCCGGCTTTTGAGTTTCAGGACTAATATCTAGCCCGCATTTGCAAACATTAGCCTGGCTAATGTTGGCCATGATATGCAACTGGTCATACCTGAGAAAAGCCCCTGTGTAGCTCTGTGATCCTGTAGATTCTACTTTTCCTTTTTTATTTCCTCTGTCAAATGTTGCACAGTCTTGGTTTAAGTTACGCATTTGAGTTATCTCATTTTTTCTTATAATTTTAACTTCTTGAGTTTAAATTTTGACCTATTATTAAGATGCTTTATCACTGGTCACATAACTGTTTGGGGGATGTAGATCCGAAACTCTCAGATTATTTTACTGTTAAGTGAAAACCACCTTTTTATAATTTGGTTCACAGGATTGCTTCACTGGGTCATGGTAGAGGTCCTCTCTGCTGCTGTTTTTGATTTTCCATGTAGAGACATGGGAGCTATGTATGAGTCATGTTTATAAGGAACTGTGATTTAGAAAATAATGTTATTATCAGTCTTGATGGGAGCATGAGAAGGGATGACAACATGCGACACATCCTGCTGTAGAAACAAACTCAGTGTCAAAAAAACTAGTGGATCTACTAACAAGCCTGCTTTCCTTACATGCCTTGAAATAATTAAGCACAAAGTTGCCGTCCTTGCCAAATCCTCCAGATCAGGGTGCTGTGATAAATCCCTCTGGGAGAAAATTTGATGTGGGATTGTTTCCCTGATCTTCTAAATTTGTGTATGGCAACTTAATTGCGTCTGAAAGCTAAACTCTTGTAGTGTTTTACTACTCTGGTGACTCCATGCTGGCAGAATGCTTGCATCCCTCCACTGGTGGGGGAAACCTTTTTATTTGTGGTTTCTGAATCTTTATTCTAGGCTACTCATAAAGCACTGAGATGAGTGATATCATGTGGTCTTCATCAACAAGGGAGCTTTTTGTTATACTTTATAGCCATTTAAATCAAAAGATTAAAGTCCATGACACACAGGGAAGCTTAGAGAGCAATGGGAACTTCAGCTGACAGTTTTAACAAACCCTCATTCTTCTTACAGACAAACCAAAGGGTCTTCACACTGACAGGATACAGAAACGGTGCAAAGCCACACACAGTCTTATTGTTTTTCAGTATACATTGTTGTGTGAGAAAAACATGTATTAAAAAGAAACCAATTGTTTTTACACAAGATGAATTTACTGGCATGGTTAACATTCCTCAGACTGTGACATACACTGATGTTGGTAACTGGGGTTACCAGTAAGGATGTAATCAAAGGATGCTGTTTGATGGATTATGGGAGGTAGGATCAAGTATTTCTGCAACTTGAACCGAGCTGTGGACAAAAAGTTAAGATATGAATCTGCATCTGATTCACATTCACAGTGAGGAATCGGACATGGGGAGTAGGTGGAAGTGTTAAGAGATGTCAACTAGATAATTAAGTAAAGCATGAGAAGAATCAAACATACAGAGGAGCTGGACAAACTCATGGTCTCATATAAAACAACAGAGGCAAGTAAGCCCTATGGTCCTTCATCTTCATCACCCCATCATCATCATTAATCACCATTTGTTCAAATAAACAGATTAAGAACTCGTTATGTCAGTCTTATCCTCATCCTCCACTGCATGATCACCTCCAACATTACCATTTCCACCAACTCCACAAACCATCATAAGCTCTAACACAAAAGTAATGGTGTCCTTTGCAACACAGTCATCTTCTCCTCCTCCCCCTCATCATCATCATCATCATTATTATCATCACCATCCTTATCCTCATCCTCAGCATCGCTCCTCCTGTGAATATAAGCGCTTTTCCTCACAGAGGGCGCAGGCTAAGTGTTTCTGGTTTGCTTATCTAAAAGGATCTCTATCCTGCTTTAACGAGGCACTTGACCTCCCTCGGCGCTCTCCTACTCCCCCAGTGACGCAAAAAAAAGTGGGCTGGCGAAGCTCTAAGTGCAGTAGTTTAGAGGAGTATCGGTGCGCACCGAAAAATCACTGGTCAAGCAGACTTCATTTAGAGCGCCTACCTTTGGATCGGCCGTCTCTCTCTCTCTCTCTCTCTCTCTCTCTCGGATGTTACACCAGAGCGAGGACCTCGTTGGCGGAGATACGGGGATGTGTACGGATGTGTGTGAGAAAGACTGACTTTTCCTCAAACTCGTAGCAGCCTCCTCCATTCAGTGAGTTGAGAGGTTGATGAAACTTTTCTTGAATGAGTATCCCGCCGCTGGCTGGCACATCTGGACTTAGGGCAGTCGGAGCTGTCAAGTCCTGCGCCAACTTTTTAGCCGGACCTGACCTGACCTCCCTCTGCTGCTGTCCTCCCTAAACTTTGAGGCGGAATATTGGACTTTGAACTCTTTTTCTATCACTCCTTCTTCATTTTTTTTTAACTTTACTTTATAATTACAAGACACACAATGGAACGCTCAGTACTCAGACTAACATGCGTCTTGGTGGTTATCTGTCTGTTGGATAAAAGGTGAGTTGAAGATGTGTGAAAATTCAAGCTAAAAAGAAATAAGCACTGTGTTGGTTTAGGCAACTTATAGGAGTTTTTATTTTAAGATTATATGTTTAAAATCTTGTTTTACTTTCATGTTTTTTTTTCTATCATAACCTGAATTATTACTTTGCAATGGTGAGCAAATGATAATCTTTAACAACATGAAAGTCAGTTTTCATTCGTGCAAGTAAAAGTCAAACAACCCACAGAATTCTGTGCGGAAATCTAAAACATACAAAGAGCCCAAATATATTAAATAATGAAACTGTAGTGCATTTTTTGTTTCTTGTTATTATCTGTTTTTGCAGTTCTGCAATCACCTACTGTCTCATTCCCAAACAATGTAAAAAGTTGCCTTTTGGAAGCCTAGCTGTTGAAACAGGTCTGCTATCAAAGCAGGAAACACAACAGGTAGCAACAGAAGCTCAACTGCAGTCACAGACAGTTCAAAATGCAGTGCCAGAAAGAGAGTAAGACACCACTATGCAAATTAACAGTTGATGTCCCAGCCAAATATGTTTTTGATAATGATTTATGTCCAAAACTGGTTGCTCTTTTAGAGGGAGCACAAGGTGAACGCTGAGTCAGTCGCTTGTACACAGGCTTGCAGAGTTACACAAACTGAAACTGGAATAGAGTATGCAAATTTGCTGCAGCTGTGAATGTGTTTTTGGGTGTGTGTTTCTGCACATGTCTCCCTACACCTGGGTGTTTGCGTGTGCTTGCCATTTTTCTTTAGAAATATGAGTGTACGAGCGTGTGCGTATGTGTATGTGTGTGTGCCTACAGCTGAGAAACACTCCACTCCATGTGCAGTGTTGTGTGTCTCACTCATACAGACACCGAGGTGCACAGCCTGTGTTTAACTTGTAATGATAATGAAAAGAAAAGCTGTGCAGGTTTCAGGCCATCATCAGTGCAGCCTGTGTTTTACTTGTTCTGCTCAGACTGTTGCTCTGTGAAGTCGAGAGCTGCTTTGACTGCTGTCAGCTGAACTACTGGCTTGATTACATGAGGGGACAGTTGAGTAAAGAGACGTCAGCGAATGTCCATGCAAACGTATTTTCTGTGGTGATTTTATGAGGCAGGTAAGTTGCTATTTTCCCTGCGTGCGTGTAAAACTGTCACCAGCACCACTAGTAGCCTGAACTGTGGTTCACATGAGTGCAGTTCCCTCACTCCCCACTGCAACTCACTTGTCCCACTGTATAACTTTTATCTTGCACAGATGAGTCAACATCAAAACAATGGTGAGAAGAGAATGAATTATTAATATCTGAATTAAACTAAATTAACACTAAAGGCACACATCCGTGGCCCAGCATATACAATCCAACCAGTTCTTTATTGCAGTTTTATAGATTCAAAAAAATGTAAAATACAGCAACATTCCTATAAAATCAGCCACAGCACCCAAGAGCCTTTTGTTTTAATCACTGTCAGTAAGCGTTAGCTATTGTGTTGCCAAAAAATGTCATAGTCATAGACAGTCATAGCTCTCTTTTTATTTTGGCGACAAATTTGCAGGACCATAAACTGAAATCTATCTGAAAAACAAAAAAACAAATAGATTTTTGAATGCATTCCTCCTTCATCAGCATCTGGAGATGGTTTTACAACAATTAACCCACATCATGTGTGTTACTGAGGTTTTACAGCAATCAGTTATACTGGGGACCATCAAGTCTGGGCGCCTGTCTGGCACTGTGAGAAATGAGTGTGAGACGAAAATGTTTTTCAAGGTATACGTTTGTCTTGTCAATAACCTGACCTTTGTGCCCCATGCAGGGTAGACTCCAATGAAATCTTGGGCCTGAAGCTCCCCAACATTGACCCAATCCTGAATGCCAATACGGTGTGTCTGACGTTGCCGGGACTGACACGGCGCCAGCTGGAGGTGTGCATGCGGAATCCAGACGTGACGGCTTCAGCAATCCAAGGAATCCAGATTGCCATCCATGAATGCCAGCACCAGTTCAGAGGGCACCGCTGGAACTGCTCCAGCCTGGAGACGAGGAACAAAATCCCCTACGACAGCATAGTCTTTAAAAGAGGTCAGCTTGAAAAAATTCACTGTACAAAACAGACTGTAAAGATGAGTCTGGTGTATCATTTCAATCACCTTCACATTTGAGACTGTCTTTTGTGAAAATGTGCATTTCAAAACTCTCCAAATTACACATATTACATATTGTTGAAAATCAATCAGGCTCAGTAGTAATTACATCAGGCTACAGAGGTGAGATGTCACCACAGTATACCTCCTAAAGAAAAAAAAAAAGAAAAAAGAGGGGGGGCGTACATTCAAAAGTTTCGGTCTTCAAACAAGCTGTGGCTTACTTCTCAAATACACTTTAATAGAATACCTTGAAAGCAAAGGCTTAGAAAGATTAGTTACCACAAAGATACACGTCCTAAACAAGCGTTGAGATAATAAATGGTAAATCTTCAAACAAGACCATTAAAAGAGATCATTTTCAATTCCTGGATGTTATCTCACAACAATAAGGTGCCCCGAAATGGTTAGATTATCTTTAGTGACTAGTGGACTGGTATCTACTTTCTAATCATCTCACCATGTCACCTCAATGACCCCTTACAAAAGAGCAGCTATCTTCAAAAGCAGTTAGTCACCTCCAGATTACCGAGCCTTGTGTAGATCGGTTTTCTCTAACGCTTTGTAGTGCTTGGAGCTTTGCAAGTCGGCCACAAAGGATGAAAGAGGATCTTCAGAGTTGGGAATAGACTCATCCCAGGATAGTGACTGGAAAAGGCATCAATTTCTAAGTAGCCAGAGCACCTGGAGAGATGAACAGCGCACTGTGCAGTTTGTAGGTTGAGTCTTTAGTTTTAGTTTGGATGTTGTGTGATGGCGGGCTGGTTGACCTTAGCATTTAGTTGAGCTTCATCATTGCTTCAGTGCTGTGTAATGCAAAGTGCAAATGTGCTTCAGGAATGTGAAAATCACACTTTTAATCTCAAATATATAAGAAAAATGACTGAATGTCAGATTTTTCCTCGAAGGCTTTTGCCGTTCATTTATCTTCTCCTTAATCTATGTGCATGAACTTAAATTTTATAATGCTCATTAACTTAATATCCTCTTAGAAAACTCTGACAAAGCCAAAAACTCTTATCTTTACGGTATGAGCTTACACACCTCTGGATGTGCTTTCACTCCTCCTTGACTCATTGAATGACTGTTTGTCATTATTAGCAGAGGCAGTTGCGAGTTGTCTGGCATCCCTGGTTTGCCTCGGGTGCAGAAACTCCAAACCACTGACATAAACAACCTCTTTAAATCAGATGATTCATATATTACATGTTGATATGTTCCACTCGACAGACGCTAAAAAACTGACATGAGTGAGCGTTCTGCAGCCATTATTGCGTGCAACTACTGGCAACAATCTCATGAAGACAGATTTATGGCCCTAGATTGGATGGAAGTTTGGAGATTAACACTTCTCACTGCTACTGAGCTCAGACAAATAAACATGGCCTCACACAAAGTGCATATGCCCTATGTAAAACATTACTATTGTCACTCGATTGTTCTTCTACTGTAAGACGTTTTACAAAGCCAGTGAAGCAGTGTGTACTGTATGCTATGACTTGTAATAATTTTAGTAAAACTGAAAGTGAGTAGGATATCAGGTGATTTACAGTGTAGCTTGTTTTCTCCGAGATGCTGCTTAGATCCTCTTTAGTTGTGCCATGGATCTGTCAGCTGATGGTCTGTAATAACTTTTATGGGCTGATGTTCAATCTTGTTTAGCTTGCATTAAAAACTAGGCTAAAGAGGACATCAGGCGAGACATGGATAGACAGAAATAGGAGAATTTCTCTCTCTCTCTCTCTCTCTCTCTTTCTCTGTCACTGTGTCTGCGTCCTCCCTCGCTGGGCTGCTCCTAATGCTTTTACTTCCCTTGCCAGTGCATGTGCTTGTGAATTTGCTCTCAGCACTTTCCCAACTCTCTGTGGCAAAAGCATAAACCTGTTTAGTCGGTTTCTGTAACACAAAGTGACAGTTTCCTTTGAAACTTTAATTCATTTTGCCACTTCCTCTGCCATCAGTTCAGCCGGGCGTGCCGCAGCCGGTGAATTATTTGTTAGATTGATTTGTTCCCAGTCTTCCGGGGGCCTGAGTCGGGGAGCCCGTCTCAGAGCGGGACTAGAGCTAAAACAGGCTTTCTATGTATGCGGATGTGCCTAAGTGCCACTCACTCCCCCCCGCCCTGTGTGAGTCAAGGTGGTAGAGGAGAGGAGGAGCAGAGTGAACTTAGTTAGTCAAATTTTACTTATATACTCATATACTAATATACTTATACCATACTTATAGTATAAAGTTAAAGGGGTAGCTCCTACATTTATCACCTGGCTTTGCAGTTTACCTCAACTTGCATTTTACAGATAATATGTAAATATTTGGTTTAATATTAAGTTTCTGATTTCATTACTTATATCTGTCGCATAGCCAGAAAGAGGACTTCAAATGAATGTCGCTGATGGGTTACAAAGTCACTCTGTCAGATGTAAAGTTTATAACACATCCATCCTGTGTTTATGGCTGGTTAAAAAGTCTTTTAATGAAGTTTCAGAAAATGAAGAGAGACATTTTTGCTGGCTTGTACAATATCAGATTCTGTGATGGCTGTGATGGTCAGCCTCTACCTGCTCAGTTTGTTTCTTCAGCAGTGCTAGTGAACACCTGGATCTTTTTCTGCAGTATTATACAAATTATGAATATACAAGAAACATCAGCATTTGTAGCCAGAAACATTTGTGTGTTTATTTGGTTGAAAACAAGGTGGTGTTACTTTAGATAGGGCTGAAAAAACCAAATACCATCCATGAGGGTCAGCTGTGCACCATTCATTCAATAGCTGTCTGGATAGCTTAGCAGAGCAGTGATCATTAAGAGTGAGCCAATATTTTATCTATTTCAAAAAATAATTTTTGTAACCATCGTATTGCAAGATGACGCTCTGATGAGGTGATATGAGATTTGTGTTCAAATACGTAATCAGTAGTAGCCGGTCATTGAGCCTGTTCTGTACTGTATGTGGCGTAGCTTTGCGTTGGAGAATGTCAGTTAGTCTGTGGGTGAGGTTATGTTTCACTGTGTGAATAATGAAGTAACATCAAACATTGGTAAAAAAAAATGGGCAGTTCCACTTATTAGCTTTTTATTTGACTCCAACAAGCAGCCTGAATCATTTCCCCTTCAAGCAGGGCGCTATAAACCTCTAAGTGGTTTCTTTTCAAGTTTGCTTTACAAGTTTCCATTATAATCGTCACTGTTCTCGACACCAGTAAGTGACACCAGTGGGGCTTCTTTTATAGCGGCTGAGGGTACCATGCTCACAGACAGTAAGCTGATATCCATCAACAAACACTTTAGATGTGCGACTACAGATGCTGCTGTCACTTCATTCTTCACTATTCACAGATTCCACGATTGGACATGGATTTTTCGGCCGCAGAAATATATCGGCATGAAATGGCTGAATGTGTGTGTTTACACAGAAGGGGCCCCAAAGTGTGTGTTTTTCTGTGTAGCACATAAGTCAACTGAATTACAGCTCTGTTGTGGTAGATATGCTCACTACATGTGCTGCATGGAAGTTAGACTTTACTAATGTCTAAAGGAGATAGGGATGTGTTTAGCCATAAAGACAGTAGCCATCACATGTCATATATTGAGATTTGAAGACAAAAAGACAAAAGCTATGGTATGGCATAATCTGGCCATCTAAACTAATCAAAAGAGCAACAACATATATATTTGGTCCTAAAATTTCAATTCAAGATATTGAAATTGATATTGAGATTGATATTGATAGAAACAGATAAAGATCAATTTAGAATAATTTGATGGCCCTCAGTGAGCCAGAGAAATAAATCAATGACAAAGTCTTCCAGTCTCTGCAGGACCCAATGCTTGAGATGCATCCAATGTGGTTCAATGGAGCAATTTATGGCCTATTTAGCCTCCTTTTTCCCTCACTTATAGCCAGCAGGTGGTACATGGTAAATAGACTGCGGCGAGCTTCACAGCTGAATATCCTGTATAAGCAGGAGAGGTGACAAAAGGAGACTCAGCCATGTTTAGTAACACGATATGAGTCCTCTGTAAATCCTATGATGGGAGTGGCGGGGGTCTGTTCATGTTCAGCTGGTCCGCAGAGACGACGTACGCAAGTGTTTGGAACACTTAATTGCTGTTGTCCCAGATGTTTTCCCTGGTTTTACGGGATTTGGCATGTGTGTGTGTATATACATGTGGATAAACTCTTATGTGTATCCTTATCAAAACAGAGGAAGCTCTTTTACTACGGTGTCACTGAGAAAGTGTGAAAAGAAAACATGTGCTGAAGCGCAAACACAGTTGCTAACAGAGAAGTCAAAAGATTTCTTCGTGTCGCTCATTTAGCTGTCGTTAAACTGAGTTTCATGGCTAAGAAAATCACTTTATATCTTAAAGTTCTATCCAGCAGTTTTACAAGCCATCTGTAATGTGGGGAATTAGATAATTTTGTCGCTATGCTGCATTAAAAATAGTATCACAAAAATGTACCACAGAAAAAAAACTGTAAGCAGCACCACTGTTTGAGTCAATTGGATTTGGATTTTTAACTGGCACATGTCACCCACCATCATCCATTCACCTGATAATCTTCTAATTGCACCTGACAGTTTCATGAGGCATGCACACTGGTATGTTCTGCCTGCAGGTCATCAAGAATGTTTTAACATTTTACATAAACTCTATCTCGTAACTCGTACTGCCTAACAGCGTCTGAAAAGTAACATTCACATTCCCAAACACTGACTCAGTCTTCATGTCAATTAGCCAGTCTCCATTGGACATAGCTTTGAAGTCTGGTGTCAGCTTTGACAGAGTGAATCCCATCTTCCATGGCATTCATTTTAAACTTTTTTTTCCCACCATGTTCTAGACAGTACATTCACATCATTATCATCTTCTTTCACCCACAGGTTTTAGAGAGAGTGCCTTTGCATATGCCATTGCAGCGGCAGGTGTGGTGCATGCAGTGGCTAATGCCTGCTCCATGGGCAAACTGAAGGCATGCGGCTGTGATGAGAAGCGACGTGGCGACGAGGAGGCCTTCCGCACCAAACTGCACCGCTTGCAGCTAGAGGCCATCCACAGGGGGAAGGGTATGGTACATGGCGTCATGGAGCACTTCCCCGCCGACCTGCCAGGACCCCAGGACTCCTGGGAGTGGGGCGGCTGCAGTCCTGATGTGGAATTCGGAGAGAAGTTCTCAAGGGACTTCCTGGATGCCCGTGAGACCTACAAAGACATCCACGCCCGTATGAGGCTACACAATAATAGAGTTGGGAGACAGGTGAGTGCATGGCAAGAGGACATGTGTTTGATGCTACTGTATGATGGTTTCTGCATTATTTGCTTACTGCATTTTAATTCAAATTAACCCTATCAGACACCCACAGTTTACCCATATCACATGTCCAAACTCTATATCATATCTTTAAATTAAGCCCACTGATTGTACACATCCAGTCCAGTTTAGCTAGCCACAGCTAACAAGGGAGCTGTACATGGTGAGAAGATGTTATCCAGCTTTATCATGGGTTCACCTACTCATAAATCTACGGTTAAATTTGAATTTTAAATCTGTTGTTTGTTTTTACTGAGCAGCAGCTGTTTGATTTAGTGTAGTGATTTACCCAGTTGGTTGCTGGAGTACTCCCAGAGTGATGTCCACGAACATTAACAGGAAGTCATTGTAGTATAACTTCTTTGTGTTTTAGAAGCACAAAGGATAATGTATATTTTTTGATATCTGCATAACTGCTTCTGTAAGGCCAGTTACTTTTTTGTATATAGTTATTTTGTATATTTTTAAATACTTTTGTGAAATATAAATGGGACCCTTACTAATTAAATCTCTATTAAAGGAGACATATTATGCATATTTTACCGCTTTTTGCTTAACATTGTGTCAGTTTTGAACACCTACAGAGTAGTTCTGCATGATTTTCAGCTCATGAAAAATCCTGATTTCAACAGCTCTGCAGCCACTTTCTGAAATGCTTCGTTTTGGCTACTGCCCCCTTGCTTTCCTCTGATTGGCTTGCTCAGTGGAGGCCCACGTGTGCCTGTTTACCTTGCGTTGTTAAAGGGATTGTTCAACATTTTGCTAATACTTTAATTATCAGTGCCTGTACCGCTGACCTCCATTGTGTTCGCTGAGCAGCTCAGATTTCAAAACAACAGGCAATAATAATTAAAGGTAATGTACCTACTCATATGACTATAGGGACTATGGCAAAAGGCAAACTTGCCAAAATATTGAACCATCCCTTTAGATACATACCGATCAGCTTCACAAACTACAGCTACGAGGTGCATCCATACGTGTTGGACCCTGAGTCTGACCTACAGTATTCATGACATTCATGACATTATAACATTGTAAGGATGTTCTAAAATATTCAACAACATAATATGTCTCCTTTAAACAACACTTATGAAGTATCTGTCCAAGATATTCCATAGAAAATCTTCTAGTCTTTGCTTTAAATGTGTCAGACATTAGCATGCTTTCGTCAGTCTTGTTAACTATACCAGTTAAACCTGTGAGTTAGCGCTTATGAATATTTTTTAATGACAACTAATCTCTACATGAGAATTTATGTGTACGGTCCAACCTGATGAGTGAAGCTGCACTTAGCAAGCAAATAGGTTTAGTTGCTCCATTTCTTGTCCCTTTTTGGTTGGAAGGTCACTTCTGCTACTGCCAGTATATTACCTCATATCAACAAGTGAAGATGCTGTAATGCTTACGTTTGAACTGACTCCATCTTTCTGTGAAACCACAAACCTATGAAGGGAGGGAAACATTTCTCTATGTTATCGATGGAAGTTTTATGTAATTTATTACACAATAAAACAGGTGGATAGTGGGTGTGTTGAGTGCTACTGGGCCAATAATAATGTTACAGTGCACAACACAATCTGATGTAATTGGCTGGGTCAACAGTGGCCTGTCATTATTACAATGTTGTTTATTCCTGCCTTTGGAGACTGTGTATAAGGGTTTTTTGCACAAGCTTCACTTGCAGTAACGGTCAATCCAAAGTTCAAGCATTGCAAAAATAATAACAGGGAAACTGTTTTTTGGAAGTAATTTGAATCAGACTGTGACGTTTATCAAAACATTGAAGCTATATTTGTTTCAGCAACTCTGACAAAATGTGTTTCAAAGGGGAATAAGATATCTTATCACAACTAAAGTTGTATTTTATGCAAACACATGTAACTACTGTAGAAAGTCCAGCTCAAACACTCAACACAAGAAAGGACACATTGTTGTTTTTCCTGGAAAAGAGCTGTGTGGAAAAAAACAATATTAATAAAGGAGAGACAGAGCATAAGCCTGTTCACTGGTTGCTAGTGCATTGATACAGGTGCAATAAATTATAATTATCTTTTTTTTTAGGTTCTGGTAGTTGTTTTGTTAGATTACAGTGGTTAGATAACAGATTAGCTAATCACTTTGAATTTTAAAGTTGTAAAGTAGTATAAGAAACCCGATCCCCAATCATCTTGCACGCTTAAACCAAAGGGGGGTTTGAGTATTGGATGAGGTTGCACTACTATGGGAATTCCCATTCTGATTCTTCTTTTACACATCATAGTTGTCTTGACCCACAGCCTTGGGAAGTACAGTAACACATGCAGTATGTTTGAAGTAACTTTCCACTTCATTTAAACTCCATTTTACATATTGATAATAATGATGATGTTAAGGTCAAAGCATTGGCTTAAATGATTGATTTGGTATCTTTTTTTTAGTTATTATCAAATCGATTAAAACAGGTTCAGTCGAGAGATTGCATGTGTGTTTTGTGTACTAGTATTATTACTGCCTGTTAGCACTATTGTTTCCTTGATTTGTTGTTTCACCAGGGAAACTCCAACCCTGAGAGGTTTTAAAACATCTGCAAACAAGTCATTCTCTGACAGATAGGGGAAGTTGTCAGTTTAGACTATCTTTGTTTTGTTATGAGGCAGATGTGTGCTGGCTGTGTCACGTCAATTAGTGTCAGATAAGTCAGAGAGTTAAGAGAGGGTTACGGTACACAGTGTCAGAAAGCTACAACATGTCAACAGCTATAAGGAAGAACTTCAGACATCAAGGATATTTAAACATATAATTGTTTTCATTTTCTGTTATTGTCCTTTTTACGTTTAGGGCGTTACTGTTGGGCTTAGTTATGCGAGGGTAAAACAATTAAAGGCTCTAAAACCATGTAGAGGTAATCTAAACGTCTTTAGGCTAACCAGTTCCGAAAGTGTTGTGCCTTGGGCCAGTGAAAAAGAGAGATGTAAATGACAGTGATAAGCCTTGATGATGTCCAGTTCTGTGGTAGAACAGAGACAAGAAGCCACCGTAAATTGCTCATTGTTCCCTGTTTCCTCCTGAGTAATTTGGGCTTGTATCTTTCCATCAGTTTACTTCTGGCTTCCTTGATTATGCAGACAAAACACAAATGTGAAGCGCGTCAGTTGAATTCAACAACAGCTGGCCTCCCTGCAGTAGCTGTAATGGTAGAAATAGCCATAGACGTAGGACTGGTGACATAAATCCCAATCAGTAATGTGGACGTGGAGTAAAATTTGCATGGGGGCTGATATGGCATGAGTAGGAATGAGTTCATGAGCCAAGGAAAGGCGGTCATTTGTCTTTTGGGTCCTTCCCTTTTTGTTTGGACGAAGTCAGTAAGGTTATGAAACTTGATAACATACAGGATCACAGTGTGGCTCATGTATGTTGTCTTTACTCTGATTACCTCTTGAAGCCACATGCTCATCAATGATTAGACTCCTGGAGAGTGACAGAGACTTAAACAGTGTCTCACATCCAAAATTGATTGTTCCTGTGTCTGTGTCTTTTTTGGAGCAGGGTATCCTGTGGAAATGCCAACAGGAAAGAAAAAAAAATACTAGTTGTAGATTTGTAAAAAAAAAAAAAACTGAAAAAAATAATGTAAAAACACAAAGACCTGAGTTTCCAATAGTTGTTATAGGAGGAGAAAAGGATAGATGTAAGTACAAGTACAGTAAGATTCAGTGGCTGTTGAAATAATCACCTAGCTTCACTTTACTGCTAACTCCGCCCTCAACACCAACAACTATAATTTCACAATGGCATGTGGTGATGGTCATATATCATTGTTGACTTTAAATGCTAAGTGTTCAGTGAGGCATGATGGGACAGATACCAATTTCCCTATTAGCTTAACATTTAGATGCCACTTTACAGTTGGCATAAGCTCAGTTACATGGTGTGATACAGGGCATCTTATTAAATAATTACAGATACAAAAGACTGTTTTGGAAAACTGACAGGATCACTGTAAAACCTCAGAGACTCACAACCAAACTAACATTACTTGTCAGTTTTGGCCATGAATCTGTTTGGCCTTTGTAGTTGCTTAGTGTGAAGTGCATAGCTTGGGAGATGTGTCATAAATCTGTTCAGATGTATAAGCAAAGTAAGTCAGTATTCACCATAAACAAGCTTTTCAATCCGATCCAGATCCACTATTTGGCAGGTGAAGTGCCTTAGAGAAATTAGAGAATCTTTCAAAATCAGGCTATTTATCACATCTTTCAGACTGCAGTAGCAGCATGAAGTAAACAATCTGTATTTGGCACAGCATAGCTTTATTTTAATTTACAGTTTGATTTTTCCAAAATGATATCTGAAATAATAAATTTTGCCAGGCTACAAATTTCCAGCCAAGTGAGTTGAGTCATCCATCAGACAGAAAAACCTTGACTCATAGTTGTCAACATCAAAGAGCCTCTACCTCTTTTTGGCAAAGACTCTGGTTACGACCAGCAGGGACTCAATGACACTCGGTGACCCTGACCATTTTGACACAAGCCTGATGACCTCTGATGACCCTGGTAGGGTTCAAAGCTGACATCTTTTGCCTGCTGACTTATGTGATGTCTTCAAACACCCAGCTGTGACGGGGTGACCCCAAACTCATTTGCTGTTTTAACCAAATTACAAACTGACCTAAATGTAAATCTCTCATTGGTTTTGGGGGCATGAATTTACGGGAAATATTTATTGTTATTTAATGCAAAGAGGATGAGGGAAAAATGAGGGAGAAACCAAACTTATGATGAGGAATTGCAGAGCTGTTATACTGTGAAATACTATGCACCCTAATGATTCAAATGGTATAGAAAGCCACAACAAAATCCCTCTACGACCTTGCAACACACACACACACACACAGCCCCTAGAATCAAACAGAAAACACTGACAGGTGAGGCCTCAAAATAATGCCTACCCTTCCCGTGTGTCTTTCCTCCCACCGACCCACCACCTCACCCCCCTCCTCCCAGAGAAGTACTCTTTAGGCAGAGGAATGTGGTGGTTTTTTAGCGGGGCGTGCATGTCGCCTCATGCCCACCCCAGGGTTCTCACGACGTCCCGTCTTGTTTTTAGCCCTAATTAGTGGCTGCTGGCAGTTTGGAAACAGATGTTTAAAACCCTGCAAAAGATTTTAGACTTCAAACGCTGGGGCGGAAAGTAGAAAGAGATTCGCCCTTCCTCCCCTCCCCTCTTCTCCCTCTCCTGCTCTGCCTCCACCAACTTCTCTCCAGCAGGGCTGATTGCAGAACTAATACTATACACCAAGGAGGGGAAAAAAAAAAGACTGATGAGTGGACAATTATTTACATATGAGGTCAGCATATCAATCACACCATGCATACATAAAGTGCAGGCTTCACCTGCTGCTTGTTTACATATGCAAACAAAAAAAGAATCAATTTGAGTGAGGTGGGATAATCAATGTTAAAAAATAGAATAAAGCTATAAAGTGATAAAGCACGATCATTGTTACATAAATCTCTTGCCAGCAGATTTTAAATAAGGTTAAAACCCCCCGAAAATCAAAGTATTTGCAGCCTGAACACTTGCAGATCCAATTTTAAATGAAAGTTTCCATGCAAAAGAGAAACAGTTTTAATTCAAATGGTTTTAATTCAATTCTAATTATGCATGAATCTTCCTTTGAAGATGCACAGTGTAGTTTTCCGTTGTGCTGTTGCGGTGAATGAAAGCTCACTACTCTACAGTAGTTAGTAAGAGCAGGCTTAACGACACGTTTAAAGTATCTCTTATGACATGGAAACACCTCACCAGGGTGGTAAAGTTTCTTTGCCAAGTTTTTTTTCCCTTTTTTCCTCCTGAGTGATTCTCCTCAATCGTTTAGAGAGCACACCTCAAAACAAATGCTTGGCACGCTTTCTTGTGTTCATGTTGCAGAGCTCAGAGCCATGCCGAGGTTCTGTTGAATCCTGTCTGTTTATTAGGCAGGTGGTGACAGTACAGGCTATCCAACAGTCTGCAGTCGTGTTACTGGCAAGCATCCTCCAGTAATTATGATTTACCATCAAGGCTTGACTTCAGGGGAGTAAGGAGAGATGGCAGGAAGGAAACTATACACTTAAACGCATTTTCACCCCGTTTTTAAAGATGTTTCTTTGGCAACTTAAAGTTCACTGATCAAAAATCATTTTAATGCTTCAGACATTTGCTCTGACTCTCTAAACCATTGCCAGTCATAATGTACATGATAGAAAAGAGGTGCGGTCTGCAAATGACACTCAAAAGTCACAATGAAACCTATAGGCTTATAGCTTCTTAATCATTTGAATATATTTAGCGTGAAACTCAACATGTAAGTACAATATAGTTATGTGAAGGAAAAACATCCCTCAGATCTGACTGGATTGCTCAAAAGTAGGTATGGTTTGCAGTATAGACTACTTGAGACAAACTAAAGAGAGCCATTGGCCACTTACCACAGCCTCCTTCACCTACATTGACAGATCAGGAAGTGGAGGACAGACAGAAATGGAAACGATAGACCAATGAACTAATGAAGTGCATATTCTATATTCAGATTTGGAAGTGGACGAATCCTCTATGGCCCTCACTCTACCATGTGATGGATTGTCTTATGAATGGCCTGTTGCCACGGCCAGACGTGGAGATTTATGTGGTCCTGTTACTGACTGCTTTCATACATTTTGTAATGGTTCCCCTGGTACCAAAGAAACACAGTGGCTGAGTGTGTCAACCTGTCTGAGGCTAATTTAAGGTGTCAGATATTCCTGTGTGATTAATCTGCACCCACTGAACTTCTGCTTTCAGTTGCCAAAAGGTGGATTCACTTGTGTCTAATGTCAGACATTAATACAATAACTGCTCTGCCATTTACAACCTACGTTGTGTAAGGGCACAAGACTGCTTTACGAGAGCACCAAATACACTGTAAAATGTATTCTACTCATAATGAATTTGAGCTGCAAACCCTCAGGCCTGATCCAAACCAGCAATAGTGGGGCTCCTAGGTCCTTTTATGCCCAATTTAACCTTTGAGCGACGATAAACTGCTCTGGAGAGCCCATTCACATTAATGCATTGACTCAGAACCCACACGAGAAGCAAAATGTGTTTGATCAAAAATAGCAACATTAGTGTGGGGTTAGTTCTGTGCTGCTCAGAGGCCAGTTGATATCATCAGTGGTCTGCAGAGCATTCCTGAGTCCTGACAGTGTAGAGGCAATGCGTTTGATCTGACCCACCACACAGTGCGCAAACACCGACACATACATGTGCACGTGTATACATGCGCACATACACTCTCTCCTTACAACTCTCTTTCTCTTTTTTGCTCACACACACACTAACACAAATATACACAGAGGCAAATGGCTCACAGTTAAAGCTCAGCAGCAGGTGGAACTGCTTATGCTAGTAATAACATTTTATTGGAGTCTCTAAATGAGCGTTGTGGACATTGTGTGCAATTAACAGTGAGTAAATACTACACACATGCACACATACATTCTACCGTAGTATAGTTCTTACTGTATACTGTAGATATGCACTTACTCAGTAAATTGCATGTCACTGGGTCATGTACACACCGTGCATGCGTGCGTGTGTGTGTTTGTGTATGCATAATTGTCCTTTTGAAGCAAGGCGTTTGATTTGTTTAAAGTGATGTCTGGGCTTAATGTGCTGCTGTGGGATTTGTTTGTGTGCTTTGATACTGCCTTGGCGTTCTGCTTGGCTTTAAAGGTCCTTCAGTAGATTGTCTTTGAACTTACAAACATACGGCAGCATGCAGGCTAGTCCTCTGTTTATAGGGGAGAAGGGCCGGCCATGCGACACAGACACTTGATTAGGATTTTCCCAGAAGTGCTCAGTGGTGATGACACAGGGATTGGCCAACAATTTAATTCATTGAACCTAACACAACAGAGAATGAACCACAAATTATACGGGTGCCATGTACCTGGCAATGACTGACTGAGGTTGCTCAACCTCCTGCCTCCACATGATGAACATGTATTGTAAGTTGCAAATTGCAAAAAAAGGGTTTTTATTATCAATGTGGATTAACATTGAGACCAAAAGGAAACAAACTATTTCAGACTTCTCTTGCTTGTGATTACCCAGGGATGGGAACCACAGATTTCACAGCAAAGAGCATAATGGAATACATTTTTGATGTTATACCTTATAAAAAGTGATACAAGCACGGACAGGCAAATTTCTCATTTTCTCATTGGCCATTGCTTCTCTCAGTCTGAGCTGTTGTTGTTTATTTCATGCCACAGGAGTTTCACTTCTCAAAAAAAGCTATACTGTAAATCATCACCAAGTCCTTCATTAACACTGAGTCAGTACTGACTCAGTCAAATTTGATATCCAGCCATGATGACAAACCATTCAGCTGAAAGGGGTGTAGTAACACTTCACCTTTAGCATACTGTAATCCGGGATTCCAGTTTTCGTTTCCCACTTGCGCACAGCAAATCAGAAATTGCTTCATTGTGTTTGTATGCTCTAGAAATAGATCACTGTAATAACTTACTAGGTCAGATACTGTGGACTGTAATTTTTACTCTAACACAAAAAAAAAAAAATATGGAAAAAGTTTTAAATGTTCACTATAACAACATGTCATGACCACAATGATGTGATAATGTCAGACTAGTCAGACTAGTGGGGACTAGTCAGACCGATGCGTACGAACTGATGAAGCCGCTTGGATAAGAGGCGAAACGTCTTCATAGACAAATACTAGTCCAGTTGCTTTCGATTAAACTGTTGCCTAGAGATACGATGACCTGGATGAATGAGAACAGACATGTGATAATGTGTTTGACAAAACAAAACGAAAAGTCACCCTGGAAATCAAACGTTTGTAACTGTAACTTTTCTGGTTCACATACGGCTGGTGAACTTCATCACTACCCCCCTCTAGGTTTATGGTTCCTGTATTTTGATTGTGACTGCTCTGCACTAAAGCTAAACACGCTCCTGTATCTTCACCTAATGAACAGACTTTCAACATCAGGCTGTGTTAATAAAGCTCTGATCTTTAGTTTACTTCATTACTCCCCATTTATTACACAGTAGTTTGCTCTGCTCTACCCCAATATGCTGTTTTCCCCAGTATACTGTATTATGTTGCCTGCAGTCCTAATCTGCCACCAACATGTCCTGTTTGATCTCTGTCTGGGGTTGTTTTATAGACGCCTCTGTCTCACTCTCTAAGCCAATTAAAACTTGCCAGATGTGTGTCTCTGACTGTGTTCCACGATTGACTGTGAGGGATTTACATCCTCATAGTGTACATGCAGCAGTGGCTGGTGGAAGTTGTGGAAGAGATGATATTCCCATGTTTTGTTTAATCTAAAAACCATCAGCTCTTCTCCCTGTTTTACACAGTGACCCATTTTACCCTTCTCAAGCCCTGATTCTAGGCCCCTACCTTGTCTCTGCACATGATGCAACAACTTAGCTCAAAGTAAGCGTGTTATACAGTGTTCTTTTCAAGCAAGCTTTTTATAGCTTGTGATTCAGGTTGTGTAAGACCTACAATCTTTTTATGTTTCCCTTGCCCTTTGCCACAACAGTCAGCTGGTGATAGGTTAGGTAAGATCCATGATTACAATCAAATCAAGGTGGTTAATAGCAGCAGGACATGATAGCTGAGTCTGGATAGAATACCAGCCAGACGCACAGGTGATTTTTAATAACACCCACACACACCCTCACACACACGAACAACCTTTGTGTATCAAGCGGTGGAAGGACAGCAAAGAGATAATCCAAAGATCATCTCCTCCTCCTGTCATCCTCTTTTCCTTTCTCCTTTCCTCTTCCTTCCCCTCCCTTCTCCCAAACTGTACACCCCCCCTTTGGCTTCCCCACCCATCCCCTCCTCCACCAGTCCTTAGGGCTCTTTCTCGAGAGCTACACCCGGGCAACTATAAATCACATGCATCACTTTTC
>OMNW01034749.1:71379-82852 GCA_900303245.1 Selene dorsalis | reverse complement strand
CTTTTCTCCCTTTTTTTCACCACAGTAGTCAAGTCAGATATGGTAAACACAGACAAAGAGACAGTCACACAGCATTTTTGTGTGTTTTGTCTCTCTCCATAGTCTTTATTACACAAGCCATAACCCCAAGTAGAAGCCACAACCTTTCATCTGATCTTTTTTATCCAGTCTGATTAGAGTGAGAAAAATGCTGTCAAACTGTTAGATCCGTGAAACCAAAGACCTTTTGAAAACAGAATAATTGTACGAGTAAAAGTCATGCTTTCGCACTGTTTCCTTCCTATCTTCAATTAAATATTAATAGCAGTGTCATGAATTTGAACTTTTGTCAGAAAGTTTTAACTTTTGTCAGTCAGAATGCTCTGTGGCATTTCCATACATCAAATTAAATCAAAGGCTCAGTCTACCTGTACAAAATGTTCTTAACTGTTGTTTCCGCTGGTTCTTTTGTCTGACAGATCAATACTTCATATGTCATACTGACAGATTCTAATAATATAGCAATAGCAGACAGCTGCCCTATTTCTTACTATGGATCTGGATGGTACCAGTTTGCCTTTCAACTACATGTAAAACTACAAACACACACACACACACACATACACATGCAGGTATGTGTGTATAACTCCACTCTAAACTTGAATTTCCCTGGAAGTCCAGGCAAATTGGGCGTTGTCAGTGGTTAACAGGTTGGACTGAAACTGAAAAGCAACATGATTAGCTGTGTCTAATTAAACCAAGGCTAACTTGATTGTATTTTCTAAAACACGGCTGTTTAGCTTACATAGATATTCTAGGAGACCTATGCTTAAAGACTTTTAGCATTGGACTTAGCATGTGCATGATGTGGCAAACACAACACCATGGATAACAATGGGGTTTCTTAAGTGATAACTGGATAGAGATGTTAATGTTAGCCTAAACTCTGATCTAATATTCAGCACCAGTTTCATACGGCTGAGATGATCTATAACAGCATTGTAGCTCCACAAAATGTAGGCTGGTATTTAGAATGATGTGCTCCTTGCATAACCATACAGACATGCCAACATTGAAACTTCATGAAAGAGCCGCAACACAAAAAAATATTCCCTAAAATGTTGCTTTTGTACCTTGCTAAAACAATGACAACAACCTTTACAGGCCTTCGATACCTAGTGATGTTAGCTGACTGTGATTTCCTTTTGGGTTAGGGATTCCAGCTGATCAGTTTATTTTTTCTGCGCTGTCCACATTAGTTGCAAAGGTCAGACATACCGAACTACTGGAAAGTGATTTTGTGTGGAGATCACAGCTTTTACAAGTTTTCATTTCTTTATGGCACAACAATAAAACGGTCATTAGACATCCCACTTTTTTAGCTGTTTTTGTTGTTTTACTGTTCTTTGAAATCCTTATCCTGTTGTGAAAGTACCATCAAACAGTAGCAATGTGGATGCAATTATGACTCCTTGGTCAGTTTGTCTCCCTAACGTTTAAGTGGGGTAGAGCGTTTTATGATTACAGACTTTGCTGTGTGTTTAAGGCCAGTACGTTTGTGATTCTGGGGTTGCCTTTGCCTTTATGTAAAAACTGAACTGAACACTGCAATCTGAACTCAGTGCAAGTGCCGTTTGAGCTATTATGGTGTTGTTTACTATAAAGTCTTACAGCCACTGGTATCTCCTCACCACTGATCACAGTTTCTTTAAACTTTCTTTTCAACACTCAGTTACAGAGCATGCATCTGAAGCATATACTCTTTAGTCTCTCTGTTATCCCAACAAACATTAGGAACAAAATGTGCAATGATTAAAAGACATAACTGTAGTAAAAGTAAAAAAAAAAAAAAAAAAGGAAAAAAAGAAAGAAAGTAATATTTATTTGACCACATTTGCACTGCCTTTAAATCTGAGCAAGCATTTTGGATGAATGAATCATGATCTTCCCTCTCTCCAGTGGTTTTGCAACGGTAACCTGATTGATTTGTCTTACTACAGTTTTTTGATAACTACTCACCATTATTAACTTTGGCTCTGCAGCAAACAGATCTTTTGATGTACTTTTTCCTTGTTCATTCCAAACAGTAGTGCTATTTATCACCATTTCATTCCCTTATCCGCCCCTATGCTCATTCATGCACTGGACCAAGGATCCTTTTTTTTTTTTTTGCTTTTGTTCAGGAAAGCCAGGGCAGCTGAGCAATAAACAAACCAGTATTCACTATTACAAAAACAACCTGTTCATTGAAAAAAGTGAAACATCTAAATTTTTCAATCCAAAATGACCTTGACTTTGGGAAGTGTTGAAATTAAAAGACATATGACAGACAATTTGTTTTCCGTTTTTACATAAGATGTCAAAAAAACAAAACAAACCAAAAAAAAAAAAAAAACATGAACTCCTTTCCTTGAATTAGTCATACCAATATGTCTGCTTCCTCTTATCTTATCTGTGTGGAAGCGTGTGTGGATAACAGTCAAACAGTCATATTTCGTGTGTCCGTGCAGAGTAGCATTATTGCTTCCACGTGTGTGGAATGAGTTTAACTGCAGAAGTGTGCTGCATGTGTGTGTGTGTGTGTGTGTGTTGATAGGGGCAGCAGCAGCAGCATCTGACAGTACTCTGGGTGGCCTTGTGTTTCTGTTGGTAATTGGATCTTAAAGTTAAGAATGGGTGATGACAGATAAACACATACAAACACACATGCAAATGTATGCACTTTGGTACACAAAGTTTTGAGGAATATTACTGGGATGGACAGGGTTTATGCCATATGGGATGTACCTGTGTGTCTGTGTGTTTACGTGAGCGTGTTGGTGGGTAGGTCCTGCAATGTTGGTTACGCTCCAGCAGGACCCTTTGTGTTTGTTTTTGTTTATGCCTGCAGATGCACTTAAACCGTCGTTTCGCATAACAGCGAGCCTTTACGTGACCAAGCCCAGTTTGTGTGTGAAAATGGATTCTATTCATTATCTTATGTGTTTTCCTAAAATCATGACTTTTAACATCCATGTGGTTTCATTGGCAAGCAGTAAACCATTAAAGAGAAAATATGTAAATAATGCAATGGTCTGATGCCTAATGTGCCACTACATGTGGGTGATGCATGGAGTCATTCACTGCTGCCAAAAGATGAATAATGACAACAGCTATCTGTTTGGGTAACACCTGCATCCATCTGTGTTATTTGATACGAGTATGTTTGACAGAGTTGGACCACCTGGTTTTTTAAATGTGGGACCAATTTCTTCAGGGCATTACAGTGGAGCAGACACTTGAAGAGAGCACAAACAAATGAAAAACACCCAAGTCAAGCCTGCACAAAATGAAATATGACATGCACCCTGTAACACACTGGATCTGTATATTAAATTTCAAATGAAACCAGGGATCAAAATCGGGTTTTTAATCCATCTCTTTTTTTCCACCCCTCCCTCTCCTGTCTTCCTCGCCTCTGCTTATTTCTTCACTCCATCCCACTCTCTATCTTTGTCTGTCTCTCTCTCTGTTTTTCTGCAGGTGGTGCTTGACCACATGAGACGGAAATGCAAGTGCCATGGGACGTCAGGGAGCTGCCAGCTAAAGACCTGCTGGCAGGTCACCCCAGAGTTCCGGGTGGTGGGCTCAATCCTCAAAGAGCGCTTCCACATTGCTACACTTATCAAAGCTCACAACCGGAACACCGGACAGCTTGACCACTCCCACCACAACAACCACCACAACCACCATAGCCATCATAACCACCACCACCATCACCATCATCAGAACAACCACCACCATCACCACCACCACCATCACACACATCGGCGGCGGCCGAGCATCAACGAGCTGGTCTACTTTGAAAAGTCACCAGATTTCTGTGAGCGGGACCTGGGGTCGGACTCAGCTGGCACACAGGGCAGGATCTGCAACAAGACCAGCCCCGGCATGGACAACTGTGAGAGTCTGTGCTGCGGGAGAGGCCACAACATCCTGCAGCAGACGCGGAGCGAACGTTGCAACTGCAAGTTTCACTGGTGCTGCTATGTGGTCTGTGAAGAGTGCAGGATAACAGAGTGGGTCAGTGTCTGTAAATGAAGAAACACACAACAAAAGACTCAATAAAGAAAACAAAGAAAAGACTTTTTAAAATCCAGATTATTCATTTGAAAGGGGGATATGACTGTAATATATGTACCCCATACCTGTTTGCGGTGGACTGCTGTTTTCCCGAAGAGCGAGGACAGAGTAAGAAGCAGTTGAGCCAGCAGAAGGACAGATGTGCTTGTTGGTATAGAGTGTGTACATGCAGCACATGCAGGTCTGAAGCTGCCACAGCCCAGAGAGCTTGGATGTTTACTGCCTTCCTCTTGAGACTAAGGATAACCTTGTTATATCAGATAAATATCTGAGAACTCCACATATGAAATATGAAATCTGAACTCTCAAATCAGCATATGTTGACTGACACACAGTTGCCTGAGATTCAGGTGAGCAAAGAGGAAAGAGAGAGTGAGCAGTGGGTTGCATGCACAAAGAAAATAATATTGCTTCATAGTACCGGTGGTATAAGGTGGAAAGGCTGATGTGTGGATCCCATGAACCTAAACATTTTGGGGGAAAAACAGACTATAAACTATACAACAGCCCCCACACCCCCCATTATCTATATGACAACTTACAGCATAAACACAGTTACACAGAGTTTGCTACTCCTCATGCAAAAAGACAAATATATACTTTTTCGTCAGGATTCACAGGGCACAGGATTTGACTTAGCACAGCACATTTGGAGCACTTGAAGGTTTTGTGCCTTGTTCAAGGGCAGTTTTAGTTGTAGTTTCTAGCAGATATCAGGTTATACTAACATTACATCAGGGAGTTGGCTCATCCAACACTGTAGATGTATAAGTCAATATCACTATGTTGTGTTCATAAATCTAACCCTGCTGAACCCATGACATCTCTCATACATTCACACATTTTGGTAGAAAAAGCTCTGGGCAGACTGGACTATTCAAATCAGATGTTTTCATGAAAGCCACAAACTTTTCATAGGAAATAATAACCACTGTGGAAAGGAAGATATTACAGCAATGATGAATCAAAGTGGCCAATCAAAGGACTGATATTAAACTGATCTGATTGTTGGTGCTGCTTCCTGGAATTCTTCATATCAGACCCTCACTAATGAAATGAAAACATTTCCTTTCCTTTAATGGATGAGGATGTTGAAATAAAATTCACACAAATCAGCTTTTAACCGAGTAAGAAGCACTACTCCCCAAAACTATAAGACTCATTTTGGAAATCACAAACCATCGTGACTCAAGCTTGTACATTTATTTTCAGACCTCCCACTAACACAGCACAGATCCCACTGCCCTGCATTACCGTGATCCAAAATGCACCGTGTGTGGTCTGTGTGTAACGTAATGTAAGAGGACTGTCATGGTGCACAGTGTTCCTGAACGTATCAAATACAGTGTCATCTTAAACTGCATTGTAAATAAAACATAATAATGCTGCACAAATATCATCAATAAAATTAAAGTGCCTCAGGAAACTGAGTGCACATGAACAGGCTTCAGTTGCTCACACTATAAACATCCTTAATTGTCATCAATTAAAATGTTTCCTGTTTAGTGATGCAATGTACTGTGTGTGACTCTGTAAGCTTCTTGTAATATATCTACACTCACTTTCTTCACAATTCTCCAATGTGTACAACAGAGATATTTGGATGTCAACTTCAAAGTATATAAATAACAAAGTTGATATGGATATCTGCCTATGCACATTTTAAAGATCGTATTTGGTCTCAAGTAACTTGTATGAGTGAGGCTCCTTATCAGACAGTGTAATTTATTTCAAGCATATATGTTTGTGTGTTAAAAAGCAGAGGAAAAAAAATATCTGGGATTATGTTTCCAGTGTAACAGATTATTTTGATTCTGATAAGTAGTTTGCACATACAGAACTGTGTCCAGGAAAACTCTGGGAAAATATCAGCAATATGCATTTTTTCATGTCATAAAATGTAATGTATGTATGTATTTTTATGTTTTAATATGGTTATTATCTAAGTTATTTTATTTTTGTGGATAACTTAATATTTGTAAGACAACAAAGAAAGACCATAATATTGAAATGGGGCTTTAATGTGATGAATAATAAAATACATGAAAACAGTGGATTTGGTAAGAGAGTCCTTTTCTGTTTATTTTGTCATAACTCAGCTGCCATCAGCATAGTAATGATGATGAATTCCTGTTGCTGTATATATGCTACGGTATATTTAGTATATTTATGGTTCTTGAGAGGTCATTAGTTTTATTCATCCCATGGGGAAACACTTGTATTTTCTGGTGGCAGAGGAGTAAGAGTTTCCTTACAGTTTCTCTGTTACAGATAAAACATTACAGCACATAGAAATGTAGTGTTACAGTTTAATTCACAATCAGCTTGTCCTGTGTGTTTATTTACTGCAAGCTTGCATAACTAAAAACTGACTTAATATTATTTCTGTTTCAGCTATTGTTATCTGGATTTTTATTAAATATAATGTGACTAATAAGCGAAGTGTGCAGGATAAAGTAGCATCAGTTTGGACCTCTCTGAAGTTGGTACGTTTGTGAGGGCAGAAATATATATATAAAAAAAGAAAAAGAAAACAAAACTGCATTCACTCTGTGACACAATTTATTTATCTGACACATGATGTGTTCTTTACTTTGTGTGCACAAACTTACCCAAATAAGTCAAACTAGATTAATTGATATCCTGATCATGAAGCGTGGCGACCTCACCATGTGCAGTGATCTGTAATAATCCCTTCACATGTCAGTAATTTAACAGTCATATTAACTGTTTCATTTAACGCCAAACAGGAGTAATTGACAGTTAATAAGCCGGTAGTAGTGTAGTAGTGTAAATTTGTAGCCTAACAGGATTAACAAGTTACCGTTCAGCTTGGCTTGTAACAGTCACTTTGTCAGGAGGAAATGTTCACTTCTATCTATCTATCTCCAGTCTGATACTGTAATGTAATATTTCTATTGCCTTTTATAAAGAAATTAGCTAAGTAAAAGACTTGGTGTAGCCAAAGTTATACTTTCAACATCTGCAAGTCCATGCAATTGTCAATGTGATTGACATTATGTTATCACGTGAAATTTTTAATGTGTATACCAGACTTTCATGTGATGTCCACGTACCTTCCAATTTGTCTTGTCTGGTCACCTCGCCAAATGTACACATACTCCTCTATCTTGCTCCTTTACCTCAACAAATAGATGGACTCCTAGAAAGAGTGCTTATAAGGTTCAGCTGGCGGTACTACTACTATTAAGTACTTTAACTACTACAACTACAGAGCTTTTTAATTCTGACGGACTGTCACAATTGCAGTGAGGTGAGGTCATTGTTCTCTTTGCCAAAGTTTTAAGTTAATAATATACTAGCAAACATTGTCCAATAAGTCCGTCTAATGTGATTTCTTACAGCTCACATGTTCTACAGCTTGCCAGACCACCTGAGTGTGAGAAGGTAACTTAATACACAGATGGGTGGTGTCCATTGCTAATGTATCCATGCAATAGATATATTTTATTTAGTGGATTTGTAATTGAAAAGCTGCTGTTTTTCTGTCAGACTGGGTGGCTGTGTGTGCTTGGACATCAGAACATAGACAAGTAGTTGAAGACTGACTAGGGTGTCAAAAATATAATTGATTGAGGCTTTTATTGTACAGAAGCGTGCAGTGTTTCATCCAACCAGGGTTAAACAAACACTACAGGGACTCCTTTGTTTCACACCAGCCCCAATCAGCTGGGAACAGTATAGCGAGCACATGGTGTAGTTGTGTTTTGTGGATCATATTAGTAAAGTATGTGAAATTTCAGCAGCACTCACAATTCAGCAGTGAATGTAGCCAGAAACATTGAGTACTGAGCTGGATTGGTGTGATTTGCTCAAAACTGTCTGTCTTGTTGTTTCTTTTGACTTTTGATACAAGATCTATGTATCTATGTATCTATGTAACGTATCTTGGTGGTATATGTTTATGTGGTGCAAATAAGGAATTTATAATTGTATAACTTTATCTGTATCTTGCATATATATTTGAAGGAACAGTTCTTTATGTGACATAGTTTGAGTTGCTGGTGTCTGTCATGTCTAGTGAGTAAAAGGTCTTAGACAGAAAGCTCAGCCAATACGTCAAATCTGCTGTGGAGAAAGTGTGCAAGATTTTATTTTGCTCCCCTCTTGAGTGAATGTTTTTGGAGTAACCTTGAGATATATCCAGACCAGATAAGACCACAAGCCTGTGGTCGAGTGTAGACCCTCCCTTACCAGTTGCTGCTTGCGTGCAGAGAGAAATCCTGTTGAGTGTCCCGACTCACTTACATATTCTGTGCCCTGAGGGAAGTGATGAAGTCACCAAGTCAAGTGTAAGAATGCAAGAAATACACTTTCAAAGTAAACAGATGTGCAGTAAAAATGTGCTATTTCAGAGTCATGCGGTTCTATTCTTATCCAAACATATTGCGAACATTGAAAGAGTAAAAAAAAAAAAAAAAAAAAAGCTTCCTATGCCATTCAGGCCTCTTTCCCTCCTCTCTCACCATCTGTACGTATGAGTTTAGCATGCACCGTGCATCTTTCAGTGCACTGATTTAAGTGAACATTCTCTTCATCTCCCTCTCTACATGTATAAATAATTTATGTGTGGATGTGTACTTGTGGTGAGAACACCATGTGTGACTTGCATGTGTGTTTGTTTATGCAAGCCAGTGTGTTTCTTTTTGTGGGCACATGCTTTTAAGTGACAGGGTGAGTGTATATATGTGTTCTCGCAGTGTGTGTTGACAACGAACTAAAGCCAGGGTTGAGTGACTTCTGTTCAGGCATCCCTGCTGGGCTCCTCCACCAGTAGGATTCAGGGGCCAAATCAAACTTCTTCTCTTTCTATCTGTCGTAGGGAAGTAAAGAATTAATTCTGCAGAAATTAATCCATATACTCACTTCTGTTTTTTTTTTCTCCTTTAATGATTTGACCTTACATGGAAAGGAACACATGCCAAATGATCATATAACTCTTTGGAGCCAGAACAGATATTATAATCCTTGATAAATACTTGTATAATATTAGATTTCACAAAGAGACAAAAAAGAAACATTTATCTTCATGAGAAGAGCTCTTGCTTGTGAATGTCAGAAACGTCAGGCCTGGGCTTGTGTGTCGTGGGTTTATTTGAACAGTGGCTGTTATTTTGATAGAGAGCAGGTCCCAAAGTGACTGCAGATTTGAGCTGAAACAACATTATCCTGGTGAATGAGATGTATGAAGTTATGATCCCTTCGCATGAACTTGCAGGTCTGCAGCACTTGTTAAACATCTTTTGATGTGTCAGGGACAACGATTTCAAGGACAATTTCAACTTGTTGTGCAATGATGCCTCAGTGGACACTCACTATGCATGTCAATAACAAGCAGCAGCATGTGTGTTCTTAGTGTCCATTGTAAATCCACTTTTAGTTGAAATTTATAACTCAGAAATTGTGTTACTCTTTACCAGGTTGCATTACGTCAGTTGTTCTGGATATAAAGGGTTGTCCCAGGGCACTGAAAGTTTTAGATGTGTATACCAAATTCTCAACAGGTAACCACCATTAAGAAATAAATTTGCATTAAACTTGTTTTGTTTTCTCAATTGGAAGCTATGGAACATTTAAATGGCCCAGTTATCTTCACCTATTTTGTATTCAAGCTTCATGACATCACCATTCAAATTGTAATCAGCATTTTCTTAACTCTTTGGCAAGTGTGCATAACGTTTCTGTGCAAAAGACAGAATCATATTTGTGTGTGAGCAGCCGTGCATGCAAGTGTTTGTCATTTGCAGGTATATGTGCGTCTGTATGCGCATCTGTTCCTTTTGTGAATAAAACAAACAAATCTGGTGTGCGTCGATCGAACCTGACCCTGAGCCGTGTCATCTGTCACCTTAACAGATTTGTTTAACCACAACATGAAGACCAAGACAAAAAATTAGTGGGTGGGATGAAGCCGTAGCTTTATCTTTTAAGGACGTGACGTGCGGAGACAGAGGGGGTCAAAAGGAGTTACAGTTAAGTAAGCAAATGACACAATACCATGGATAGAAAGAAAGATATGTAGGAAGCTGAAGATAAGCAGACAGACAGGCAGCTAGCTGCTACAAGCTTGATGAGGAATTAATGTTCTACTTGCCTTTTCCCTCAAGGGTGGGTTGAAAAGAATAAATGTGAGGACCAGTCCCTACAAGCAAACGCAGGAGAAAAACATTGAATAGTGCATTATAACAGTAATCCACATGTGCTGTGTGTGCATGCCACATACAGCAAATTGAGCAAATCAACATTATTTACGATCAGCACTGTGAGCTACAAGGGCATATAATAGATAACAACAGAGTGTGACTGATCGTTCTGCATCAACTGAGCATCAATAAATTGAGTAACGTCACTGCACCGAGGAGAGCTGCTTCGGTGCTAACTGAATCTCTAAGGCTGTTTAGGAATAGCGTCATCAAACTGAATATGAATAGTTGTCTGTATATTATGCAGTTTCACCATGAAGCCTATTTGATCCTCCTAAGAACACAAGGAACTTTCAGAGGGGGATTTGAAGCAAAGCAATGGTAGCTAGTGTTTTTGTGCTGCGTGCCCTAATAGGTTGTTCATGACTAGTTTCTCCATATCCAGTGGGGACTTCTTAAAATGCATGTTGCTGTAAAATTTGGAAGCACTGCATTCTCTGACTGCCATTTTAGATATACCACACCATGCCCCTGGTTGAGGCTAGATCAGAGGAGACCACACAAGTGGATAGTTTAATCCAATTAGCTGAAGCAGACCAACCCTCTAATGTTAAATCAATTTTAAATGATGTGTTGTTGACTGATTTCTTCACTGGCCTCAAATTAAAGTACATTCACCAGAAGATTTTTTTTTTTCATTCCCAATATTACACCTTTATCTCTATGAAGACAGCTTTTAAAACATCTCTTTCGACATGTCTAAAGATAGGTTTAGATAATTAATTCATCATATAGAATTGCTCTAATCCAAATTAAAATTTAATGCGACAGAACCAGAGAACATACAAAGCACATCCACATTATCTCATAGGGCCTCTCTTGTATATAGTCCTTTCAGCTTCTTTACAAATACTTGATCTGCGCTAACACAGCAGTTTGATCTGTGTTACTAATTCATGCCGTCTTCCACCAGGGAAGGATCAAACAGGAAACAGGGATCATTTTTTGTGGCCCTCCTCACATTAATTATTGAGAGTGGAGGCCAACAAGTACATGCTTTTAACACCATTTGCAACATGTTCCACTCGACCTAAGTTGACACTTGCTTCACTGGATTTGAGTTCCACTTTCTTGAAGCCTGACAGGGAATGAGATGGTGGAGAGAAATGCTATGGGCTGGCTGACGGATTCACTTTAACTCAAGCCCC
>OMNW01034749.1:40006-71359 GCA_900303245.1 Selene dorsalis | reverse complement strand
GACACACACACACACACATAGTAGGATCACGTCCTTGTCATCTTGGGAGATTGGGAGTGACACAAGCAGCAATTTCCTAAAATATTGATCAGCAAGGGTCAAACATGTCCTCATAAGAAGGGCTATATATGGAAGAGGTCTACCCCTCAGTTCCAACAGTTTTCCTCTGGAGGAACCTTTAGCTCTTCTGATTCACCTAGAACTGGCTGAAATATCGCACTTTGAGCTCAACAAAGTGGAAGACAGCAAAATGATTATAGGTATTTGGGCCATACTTTGAGACAGAGGTTGGGCAATGACAGACGGTGTTTCATAAGTCTGCACGAAGAAAGCTACACACAAAAATGCAGAGAAAGGCATTTTTCAGGTATGAATGACTGCACAGCACAATGATCGATGATAATCACTTTTTCAAAAGTTTAAATAATGTGTAAGTGGTGGTCCGGCTTGATCCTGCCTGTTTATTTTATAAGCGTAAAACCAAACAAGCACGAGTACTTAAAAAAAAAAGGCATCTATAGCAGGATCACAACAATAGTTTTCACGTGGTATCATCATGAGGATAAGCAATGTTTGTCCTTTTACAGAAGTCACCCTCACTGTTGAGATTTTGTATCGATTAAACTGTCATAACGTTAGTGCCACGCAATGAGATTTAGAAGCACTAAGCTTTGGAGAGAGCTTGCCCAGCTGTTTGCTACTTTTCACTCTCGATGCCAAGGTAAGCTTACAGGTCACTGGCTCTCTCTTCATATGAAACTGGCATAGGTAGCAAGAAACAAAAAAAGTTACTTAAATAAAAAGTTGAGCTACTCCTGAAACCTCAGACTTGACCTCAGCTCGAGTCACAAACACATGTTGATTATTGCCCTCAAACAAAGGAATGTACTTAATGTGCCATTTATGTTTGGTTTATCTTTGCATTCTTTCCTCATTTGTCATGCGTGCTCTTAAACCACTGGGAACCCATTCCCACCTACTGTACCAACGTCCACACACAGTGATTTTCATATTATATGACCCAGGGCTTCAAGAAACTTATAGAAAATAATGAATTGTGGGCAAAATGTATGTATTTTTCAGTCTGGATTTTATTCTTATAATCATAACCTTTTTGACAATGGATAATGCTAATTTTGCACACTGTCTCTATTGCATGGATTCTATACACACAATGCTGGAGATTTTTTTTATTTTTTATTTTAAGCAACATGTATAAGACAGGCTTTTGTATTCAATGTATTGATTAATTAACTTCTTATTAATGTGGCAGTCATATTTTCTAAACTCAACTTCTTCATCTACTGTATGCAATCATCCGTATCATCCTTTCTCTTCCTCTAGCTCTCTCTTCTCTCTGCCTATAGTTTTCTCTTCCTTTAGTTGTATGAACTTCATCCTATCCCTTTACCAAGCCGGGTGTTCTTCTTTGATCATTTATCTGCCCCTAACAAGTTAAATTGCTGCATTATCAACCAAGCCTTAAAAACATCTGAGACAGTATAATTAGTAATTTTGGCATTAATAACACAACGAGGGACAAGCAGAGGTACCCTTTAATCTTGAGCTTTGCAGAGAGCTCTTTTATGTCCCTCCTCTCCACCTCTTACTTCAAGTGACCCATGATCGCCTGCAACCCTTGATCCTGAACCAAACTAGACTTTAAGCCTCAGAGAGAGGGTGTGTATGGTTCTAGAGACAGATCTGTAGTGGTTAGCCAAACAACTTTATTTGTAAGTGGTATTTCCTCAGTTGTCCTCCTTAGATATTCTCTGGTGACCTGTGGTGCATCAAAGGATATGACTTCTGCCTAAATTATGTTGTACTGTTTAGCTGAAGCTAGTGAGAGATGTGTGCGTCCGTAGAATGTGATTCACTCTGTGTAGCCATCATTTTGCTGAACAGACAAAATAAAATCCACATGTGGGTGTTTTCCTCCAAATCCTACAATGTTACTATTATTCACATCCCCATTATGATGCATGTCGGCCATTGGTTAGTAAAGCCCCTGCCACACTGACTGACCACTTAACACTGTCATATAATCATTATGGTCCAGTTTGTTTTGTCCAGAGATTCAGCACTGCAGAGGAATTCCAGTTATCCGTTTAAATGAAGGCCGAAATCTCGATCACCAATTTCATGGCCTTGGACTCAATCAGAGTCATTACCAAAACTGCTCTCAGCTGTAGACACAGCCTTGATGAAAAGAAACAAGTGTGTTTTCCACCTCATCTTCATAGTTCAGGGGCTAGACTCACAAAAATGCTCAGGAGTTAATAGGCATGTCTTATATCTAACTTGTTACGTTTTTGGTCTCCTCCAATTCTCCAGGCTTTGTAGCACAGATGACTTTTCAGACAGTGAGACTTAATTACAATCAGGCGTCTGCTGCCAGTAATTTGCCTTGTGTCAGTGTTTTGGAAAAGTACAGTGATAATAAATGGTATCAGCTCCATCTTGACGGTGTTTTGGTTTTTGTGGAGTTCACTACCCCAGTAAATAAAACACATTTCAGTAAATCAAGGCTCGCAGCTACTTGCCCACTGCCGAGTTTTAGTTATGCATCACTGATTACACAGGATTACCTGTTTGTTAGTTGGACTTTCACTCCTACATAAGCGTTTAAAATTGAGTTTTGCAGCAACAACTATTAATTTAAGCTCAGATGGACTCATTTAAGGAGACAAAGTGATTGCATGAATCAACTCAAATTCAGGGCAATTATAGTATAGTGCTTTCAGGCGACTGATTGGCAATTACTAACAAACCAGAAAGGGGTTTCTTTTCAAATCTCAGTTCTCTGCTCACTTGAATCAATTAAGTGGGTATCCTTATGAGAGAAATTTTGATTTAATCACAGCAGCTCTGTATTCTTGCTAAATCTGAAGATATGAATACCACTACAAATTACTTTATTAATCCCAAAGGGATGTCTGTTAGCTCATCTACTGTTTGCAGAAAATTTATTAAAAAGCCTGATGGCTGTGGGTATACAAGATCTTCTGTATCTCTCTGTCCTGCTACGAAGAGAGAGGATCCGTCCACCACTGCTGCTTCTTTGATCCATCAAGGTGTTATGAAGTGGATGATCCGTGTTGTTCAGGATGGCCTCCACCATCCTCACTGTGTATCTCTCCACCACTTCCCCCAGAGAGTCTATCTTTACTCCAATCACAGCCAGCCTTCATAACAAGTTTATCCAACCTCATTGCCTGCTTTTGTCCCAAACTTCCTCTCCAGCAGACTGCAGCATAAAATAAAAAACTTGCCACCACAGACTGATAGAACATCTACAGATGTTTAGAGATCTGCCCCTTTTTGGAGAGAAATTGCTGTTTTATGTCTTGAGTTATGCCTAAAAAATGTTGTAAGGTCTCTGAACTCGACCTTTGACCTTTGATCACCAAAGTCTAATCCGTTCATGTTTGACTTCAGGGAACATTATACAAAAAATCCCTCAATGTGTTACTGAGATATCATGTTCACAGTGTCCTGTGAGGTCACCACAACCTTGACCTTTGACCACCTAAATCTGATCAGTTCATCTCTAAGTGAAATCTGTGCATAACTGAAAAAATTCCATGAAGGTGTTACTGACATTTGGTGTCCAACAGAGGGGTAGTGATGGAAGGATGGACAGGCAGACAACTCAAATAAAGTCTGGCTCCAACTCTGGCTAAAAGTTTTAAAGGTCAGTGATAAAGTCTTTGGGGGGGGGTACACATTCTGGTAAAGGAGCTTCAAGTGTGTGTTTATCTGTGCCATGATGGAGGTGGATTAGTTGAAGATTACTAAATCCCTGTACCTAATAAATGTAGTGTCAGTGAGACACACAGATCTCTCACAGGCCTTATATTTTTTTACAGTTAAAATCAGAGAGGTTCACATAGAGACAGTGTTGAAGACTGGGTGTGTGTTGATTTGATGTAGGTTAATCAGTAGCAAGTTCTTTGTGCAGATGCAGAGGCAAAGATGTGTCCCCAGGCCATTTCTACCACCTCTCTTAGAGTTCACTGCGCTTGTTGTCGCTGCACAGACCTGCCGGGCTGAGCTCACCCTTCATTCCTTGCATTCTTCCTCCCTATCCATCCCTCCTTTCTCTCTCCCATGATCCCACAGGGCAACGCTGTCTGCTGAATGGGGCACAACACTGGGTAGATATGCCTGAGGCAGGATCACATGACCTTATATTACCTATTACAGTATGTGCTTATATGCTTTATTTCTGTTACACCCACACAGTGGCTTATTTCGAAATTGCATGGGCACACTTGCCACCTCTTTGACAGTGAAACACAACCAGTCAGATTTCTTAGCGCACAGGTGCATCTGCATATCCCACAATTGAATGCTTTTATGATATATCATATTCAATCAGCCTTACTTTTGCAGACATCTTTTGCCAATAGACACATACAGTACACCATCCTTTGTCTGCAATATACATACATGTTCCTCTAATCACTACCTGTGAAAAGCATGCACACACACACACACACACAGTTTAGTGTGAGGAATGTATAGCTTACACTTTCACCTTCTGTTTCATGCAGGTGTGACTCCTGTTTCACGTCAAAGCCCAACCCATGGCCCCACCACCACTTAAGATGCCGTTCTGTACATTTCCAGTAACTCAGAGGTGCTTTATTGACCCTATATTAGTAAATAACAGGGAAATCATAGAAGAACACACAGAATGCATCATTTGTCTCTCTGCCACCCCTCCCTTCTCTTTTTGATGTGACAGACAGAGGTGATCCGGTGGAGATTAACTGGAGAATCACAGATGAGGACAGATTGGAACATGTCAGAAGGGGAGTGCCAAGGCTTCACTGCTACCACAGTGTTCAGACCTGCCATGCTGGAGGCGGGTGTGTGAGTGAGCTTGTCTGTGTGGTTGCACATGTATATGTACATGTACACACATAAACAGTCTTTTCCAAGTATGTATCTCTGCAAATCAGACACCTCCCAATGTAACAGATCTAAACCGCAAGCAGGCAGAGGAATCCAAATGCAAAGCCCTGGGTTGTGACTCTGGAGGTTATTAATGGTGGTCATTAATAATAGTAATAATCCACACCAAATGAATCGAAATATGCAGCTCCAGAGATCATTTTCCAAAATAGAAGAACCTCCTATATCATTTTTTTTATTTCATGCATTCCCTTTTGTCATTGATATGTTGTGCCTGTGTTAGCTACAGTATAAACTGACCACTGATAAGTCAGTGGGAGGTTCAGGTGTGTTATGCTAGTTGTGGCTAACATAGCACTGAATCTGTAGCTTGAAGCAAAGATGAGGAGTAGGCTACAGAGGTCAGGTATCACTTCTTTCCAAAGTATTTTAATTGTCCAACTTTGTCCTCTTCACCCCCAACCAACACTGACTTACTTGACATCACATGAGGCCATTATTTCTGCATTTTAAGTACTAATACCAAAGACCTGCAAAGAGATGATGGTGTGTACAGTTGGATGGAGTTGCTGTTTGAGACGTTTGATCTACGCACTGTAGCAAGGTTGAAAATGGTTCAGCGGAAGAATGGACAAGAAGCAGCAAGTTGAAATTTGTGCAGTTGTCAGAAAAATGGCCACAGAACAGAGCAGAATGGTGTGACAGCTGCAATGCAATTAAGAAGTCAGATGATGAGACATTTTTAAGAGTTACAGTTCAGGGTGAACTGAGAAATCACTGACAAGATTTGAAATGCTACTCATCACATTCATACAGAGAAGTTTTTCTGCACACAAAGATAAAATATGGAGTGAAATTTAAAATTTTGTATCTTTCCCAAGCACACTTCGATGCAAACTGAGGGATCCTGGTATTGATACGCCAACATTTTAATCAGTGAATGACCTCTCAAGCCACAGTAAGCCAAGAAGCTTCACTGAACAATTGACCAGAAAGCTTAGCCATGCAGGAGACAAAGGTACAGGTAGACAGTCGACATATGTATAGAACATAGAATGCACGTCTTTGGACTGTGGGAGGTTGCCTGAGTTCCTGGAGAAAATCCATGCAGCTACAGAAAGAGCATGACTACACAGAAAGAACCAAAGCTTTAGACATTACTAAATACAATTCACAATAAAAAAAATGGTTACAAAATAAAGATGTAGTTGGCAGAGGATTGGGTTTAAAGATTATTTCATCATGTCTTTTCACCATATTATCCTGATGTATAATCATCACTTTGTCTTTGTCAGTCACATTCTGGAAACTTACAGTATTTGCATATATCTGTCTGTGTGACCTATCACTATAAAATGTATTTTTGTGAGTCAGTACACAATTGAAGTGTTGGTCAATGATAACATTCCCTAATTATATATTTATCCATTTTGTAATAATGTTGATAAAACCCTGTCCTGAAGGAAATTATATACCTGTGTTATAAGTCAAAGGGGAATGACAGTTGTGTCATTGTGTGTTGATGTTAGGTGAATAAAACAACCCCATTCTTCTTCACCAGCACCTGAACGTGATGACATAATGCTGGACTAGGTTGCATCCTTACCTGCACCAGATGTCTAATGAACAACATTCCTTCTTGTATGAGGCAGCCACTACTGGTGTCTCACCTCCGCTGCGCAACTGACATGATCACACCTTCTGGCTGGATGACGTGTGTGTGTGTGAGAGAATTCAGGACACTATGATGTAGTGAGCAGGCATTCATCTTACGTGATCTACCCAATACAATGATACACACACCAGACATCTGGATGGCTGCACTTTTATTGGGGTTATGACATTAACAGTATACTCTTACAGGGATCAACAAACGGAGTGTGCATGAGTGTGTTTGCAGGTCTGTGTGTGTGTGCTTGCAGGTACTTGTATCCATTCATTGGTGTTGGTGTATCTCCATTCATGCGCGTGCCAGAGTGTGTGGAACAAAGAGATCAGATGGATCAGACACAAAGAGGGAACACTTAAGAGTGTGCCTGCCTCCCAGAGTCACAGCAATAGCCTTCATCTCACCCAGAGAAACCACAACAGAGGATCAAGGGGGATACCTCACTGGCATATGACTGATGGGCTCCGCCTAAAGGGGAATTCCACCCTAAAACTAATTTTATGCACAGGTGGGATAAACGGGACACACCCACTCTTTACAGTGGCCCTTGTCTTACCGGCAACAAAATGACATTTAGTTTGAATTCTTGTATAAAATTTAGCAATAGACAGCCGATCTGTGTTGACTTTAGATGCTGGTAAAGAGTCCATTATACCTCAGCTAATTAAAACACAGTACAAATTATAAATGATGCGTGAAAAAAATGAATACATCAACACCAACAACCAGATGGCACCGAGTGTCCTGAAAAAGTTGTGCATTCAAAGGCAAAGGAAAGTGAGCAAGTTAAATTAACTTCTCAGGTGAAGATACTCCATTGTGATCCCATTGTTTATTTAATTATTGGGAAAATTCTGAATAAATTTTGGATGTAGTATAGAACGATATTTATAGCTTTTGTTTTTTGATCTTTCAACTTTTGAAGTTTAACTGAAAATATCTCTGTCATGGTCCACATTAGTGCGTTTGATACATTTAATAATTTGCCTGTTTAGCAAAAGAGTAAAACCAAAACTAAGATAAATAAAAAAAAAAATAAAAAAAAATCTTTGGCTATCTTCAGCTGTCCTGACAATGTGAGCCTTCGCGAAGGTCATGCACTTAGGGTCAGCGCATAGTGAATGGAATATTAGCAGCACCCTTGTGGGGTTGACATCTTGTGAGCTGAAGAACAAGATGATCACCAGGGATTCAGATGTCTCAGACCGAAGTATTGATGAAGTATTATATTACTATTATATTATAGGGCCCATTCATAAGCTTTGTGTTCCCCCTTTTTTTGCACAAATCAGCACGACTACGATTAATAACATTGTAAAAGAGCAACACCTCACATTTAGGCCCAGCTTCTATCTCACCTCATCATTTGGGTCCAGTGTGCGGCGTTTCTTGTACATCTGCTGCTGCTACACTGCCAGTATGGCAGGTGGTGGTGGTAATACTATGTGTTATAGTTCATTTGGGTTCATATAATACAATAACACACTTGGAGTCAACATTGACTCGCTGGCTGCAACTTAACTTTACTGAAAACATCAGGTGAAGAGATAATAACGCAGGCATGAGCAATTTAACATCAAACATGTCAGTCCAGGTCTCTCAGTCGATACCAGAGTATAATATATCACGGTATGTAATGGTGTGTTCCATTTACATTGGAAGTCAAAACCCTAGTAATTCTATTCTATTCTATTATCAGTGTACACTTGCTTGCTCCAGTTTGGCAGGTGTAGAACAAGTTACTAAGAGAGACAAGGCATAGTGAACATCCATCCATCCATCCCTCCATCCATCCACCCATCCATCCATCCATCTATCCATGCATTCATCCATCCATGCATCCATCCATCTAACCACTCACTAAGGGCATCCAGTGCAGTGCAAGCCTCTAATCTGTGGGCCTGAGCAGCTGCTGCCTTGTGGTTGACAGGCAGCAGGGCTCTTATTATTGTACACACATGCATGCACTCACACACATGCAAGCGCACACATACATGCACATACACACATACATACACCAGAGTCCTCTCATGTGGTAGGCCAGCTGCCAGTGGCGTGCCTTCCCCTCACCAGTGTGACCTAAACACTGCTGCTGCAGCTCCTGGTGCTACTGCAAAACTCAGGGGACTTTCCCGTAGAGAAGTGGGAGACAGTAGAGGAGAATGGGGGGGAGGAAGAAGGGGGGAGATAAACAGAGGTAAATGTTGCAAAGTGACTTCAAAACAAATAAGGAAAAGAAGAACAAAAGAGGGGGAAAAGCAATAGTGATAATGTAAGCAGATAAGCTGATAAAACATGAGGTTGAAGGAAATATGCAGAAGCATGAAGAGAGAGGAATTTCAAAAACTTAAACAAATAATTTCGATATTTGTTTTGGAGTTTGATCAAAGTTTGGCTTGTGAGGTAAGGACATCCGTAAATGCAACTCATATCTAACGCAGAAGCTACTGATATGACAGTTCTTTGGCAGACAGGGTGTTCACGTGAGCCTGTGAGGAAACCTGCGTCTTCTCTGTCCATGAGTTTTTCTGCTATTTTGTGTTATTTTTGTGATCAGACAGATGACTTCAATTGGCTTAAAGTTTCATATAATGAGATAAATAACCCTAACTCTAACCCTATTTTCAATACAAAGGTCTCACCTAATGGCTATATCTAGTAATAAATAATATACTGCCAAATTACATATGATCAAAGTGTTAATGAACATGGAGCCGCGTGGGATTAATCACGCTTCTTAACCCCAGTGCTTTGAAAAATAACACATATCTGTACTGTCATAATTTGCTCATCACTGTGCAGGTTTCAGTACTGCCTGGCTTTTCTCTTGTTTGTACACCTTCTGTGTGAATGATATGCCTGAGATTTGTCTCTTGTGTGTTTGTGTAGTATGTCACCTTTCCATGTCTCCATGGTGAAGAGGATGTTCTCTGGCTTAGGGTCACTATTTGGCAGCACCTGGTCTACAGTCTCACTATAATTTTGTCATTCTGATTGTCCATACAGTAATACCATGTTTACCATATTGGTCTTTTCTGGCTGTTCTGGAAGAGGGATCCCGCCGTTTTTTACTCTGGCTGAGGTTACTTCCACTTTTTCCCCATTTTAAGTTTATTTATTTATTCTAATAAAATCGTCTTGACTTGCTTTGACAGGAGCTTGAGTACAGCGTCCCACATGTGGTTAGGTCTAGGCTACTTAAACACGTGGTTAAGGTTAGAATAAGGTGGTGGTTTTGGTTAAATATTGAAAAAGTCAACTTGTCTGGTCTCGTGCCCCTATTCGTTGCTGATCGTTTCAAATATTTGACCAAAACCATGGTTTTCCATAGCATCAACATGGCATTAAAGTAATCTGAGTGCACTAAATGTAACCATAAAAATGTTAACTGAAAAAAAAGCATATTGCATGAAAAAATACATGTACTGACAGTAAATTATTTCCTGGTATGTCCACTATAACTCTTGTTACATTGTTAAAACAGATTATATTTCCTCATCTTTAGGGAGTTGGCTTGACTGACTGATAATGTACATGCCATGTTTCTGACATGGCATACCTTCCCTAAGGAATAAATATTGCAATATGGATTTATATGACCACTAATTTACTGTAACAGAATAATAACCACTCAGTTATAAGCACAAGAAGCATATGAGAAAAATGACAAATGCATGATCTGGATGGGAATATTCATGTAAATTTAACAGTCCGACTCTTCTCTGCCCAACCCTGGCCGGCCCAGCCCAGCTTGCAGGCTGCACATCTGCTGGTGAGGTCAGCGATCTCTTCCCATCGCAGTAACATGAGGATGATGGATGCTTTGGCCACAGAGGTTTTCTTTGTGGTTTCCTCCTCTATAGAGCTCAGATCCAGACTCACTCTGTCCGTCTCTTTCCCCTCCTCTGATCTCTCCTTCAGCTATCTTACCACTTGCCATCTTTAGCGACTATGTCATTCTCAAAGACATTTAGTTTATTAATTACTGCATCTCCTAATGTATTTCTCTCTCTCTCTCTCTCTCTCTCTCTCCCTCCCTCTCTCTCTCTCTCTCTTTACTTACATCTTTTTTGCCTCTCAGGTTTGGGGGCATGAGGAAAGCTTTGGGCAGGGCCAGGCTGGGTTAGGTCTATATAAAGAAAGCGGAGTAATATCTGTCATATGGTCTACATCTCCATGGGTTGGCCGTGGCAACAAAAAGTTTTCAACAGAGGCCTAAAATTCTCATTATGACTGAACTATGAGAACTGTACCATATTCCACTATTAAAATACAGCAATATTTTCATCTAACTTCCCCTCTGCGATAGCTGTAGTTTACTGAATGGCTGTTTGCTGAGGGTGCAGCTCTCATGAGCGCCTGCGAGCAATCCAAGTGTTTGTGCTGATGACTAATTGTTGACAAGCTAATTATTGTGGTAACCATGTATCTGGCAGTATCACTGGGATAAAAAGCATCAGGGGATGACAAGTGAAGCCTTTTTATCCATGCACGATCATAAAACACACATCTGTGAAAAAGTAAATTTTTTTAAGCATCTGAATCTCTCATTATCAGCATATTCGTCCATTAAGTCCAGTTGGAACCAGTAAACAATGACCCAGTAACAGTTGGAAAGTCTAACAGAGCTGTGTGAGTAAATGATTATGTCTTAGTCAGGGAGGTAACAGGAAATGACTGCAGAAAGTCAACAAACACTTTTTCCACATATGGCCCATTGAGCAACTTTTGGATGCCATCTTTGAACATCCTCTCAATACATACTGGAGGAGCAAACCAGCGTGTAAACAAAACTGTATTATGTGTATTATAAACAGGACCATAGAGTCCAGCAGCTTCATGAATCTAAAGCCAAGTTAAGATTCATTAATTGAGCAGGGACTGAGTAAATGTTTTGTCTTGTGTGTGTCGCTGACGACACAAAACCATGTGCTGAGCGTTAAATCCCATGAGCAGCAGTGCATCTGTGCTGTGGAGAGTATTTCACATTCCAACAGCATCATGCCACATTGAGGACAGTGTTTATAATGAAACAGAGACCTAAGTACTTGGTTACACAACACTGAGGAGAGCAATGTGTAGATTGGTAACTGCTCGATCACTTGGGTAAAAATCAAGCTGCTCATATGGACCTTAGACAACACTTGATAAGATTAATAAAACAACCCACCAGTCATAGGCAAATGAAGCAGGAAAACTGCTTTTATGTAATATCCAGTCCTCGTTCTTTGATGCCTTGAATTGCTTGAAATATGCTTTATTTTGAGGCTTTTGTGGTTCTCGAATTGAAAGTAGAGAAGGATCAATGCATCATAATGTTATGAAAAGGTTTTACTGAATCACACATTTGTCACGGTTCCAGCAGTTGAAAACATGACATTGTGAAAGGTGAATGGGATGTGCACCCCCCACCCCCTTTTCTGGAGAATAACCTCAGCTGTACTCACACATGTTCACGTCATGTATTCGACTCCACATTTCATTCAGAAAGAGCATTTACAATACAGCACGCGCACTTTTAGAACCAGGGACAGCTGTGTCTGTTCATGAGAGGTGATGCTGTGATCAAAGCAGTCATCACACCACACCACACCACAACAGGACTGATCACACACACACTACACACACACACACACAAACTCAAGGGAGATTCAGGATGTTTTTAATTAGTGGCAGGTGGAGCTGGGGGAGAAAAGGAAGAACTCCCTTTTGCCATATATGATCTTCACATGGGGTTGTTGGACATTTCACTTTAGAATAAACCCTTTAATGGTCCATTGTGGAAAATGATAAAGACACGTGTAAAACCTGAGTATTAACACTTTTTAATATAACATGTTTTTCCTGTCCACTTGGAAACAAACCTTTTATACAGGAGTTACCCTGACAGCAAGTGAGGCTTGTTGTTATGACAACAACAGTTCATTATCCAAGAATTTATATTAACATTAACAGTTTTCAATAGACATTTATGTCACTCAGTCAAGCATGTATTTTTAAAGCATGTTTCAAATCAGTCTGTGTTCAATGAAATGTTGAAACGAGGAAAAGGAACACGACATGAATGCAACAAGAAATATTTAGTTCAGTCACAGCCCAGTCAGATTACCTGTATGATCTCCATGAGCATTACAGTTTAACGGTTTTGAAATTAAAATATATAATTGTGATAATGATTTTTAGATTAAGAATAAAAGTTTACGCACATGATCTGAGTAATCTGTTGCACTATTTCACTCAGAACCATATACTCATCCAAATAAATAGGTCAAGGAGGTCTGCTGTGTAAAACTACAGTTGATGTGCATTTATATGATTAAAAGCAAAGAAGAAGAACAACTAGTTACTCCATTGGTTGTTAAGGCACTTCCCAAGATCCCAAATGAGTCACAGGCTTGTGTCTGTTTGGGTCACCACACATGCTCTCGATGATTCAATATGCCTGTTTCCCGCGATGAGACTTCATTTCCCAAATATAGGTGCCAGATTGAAAAGCTTAGGGGACCCATGTGAAAAACAAATCTTCTTCACTCTGCCCATCTGTTTCATTTACAAAACTGATTGACTGACCGATCACCGCTGTTTTCTCAATAACATGTTCACTGTGTCGCCACTATAAATCTCTCCGGCCATTAAAAAGTCTAAAATGACCATAAATTGCTCTGCATGTGGGATGAAGTCTTTGATTCTCTGGGTAGACTAAGTAATGACATGGGAGTGATTAGATGTGGAGGTTAGTGCTGACCTGCACTGAGGGGGAAGGCTCTTTGCTGAAGCTAAATAATAGGGTGGGGCTGACTGCCATATCAGGTGAATGAGTAGCTGTCACTTAGGAGGATCAAGAGAAGATGATTTGTTGAATGAGCCATATTTACACACACTGTGTGCTCACAGACTTACATGGATACACACATTTGCAACATTGCAAACAAAGAATCAAAACATGTTGCTGGAAGATCTCTGTAGTCATGTCAATTGAGTCATTTTCTCTGCTAAGATTACTAATCTGGTAAGTACAGATAACACACTCACTCTTTTCACTGCAGGGAAAATTACAGGTATTTTGTGGAGAGGCTGGTGCTCTGTAAACTGTTTTCAAAAGACGCGATGCGGGAATTATAACGCTGCACTTCAGGAAAGACTCTGTTGTGTTATAATAAATAATACATAAAAGACTGAAGAAGTCTGTTGCCAGGTGATTTTCATTAGGGTTTCCAGTAAAACTCTAGCAGCTGCTCTACGACATCCATCACTTCTCACAGCTATACACAGTTGCAAGTTGCCTCGTATATTTGGAAATGTTACGGGAACAAAAGCTTTGAGTTACGGTAAGTGTTTGTGTTCGTCTGTGTTGAGTCACCGTTCATGAGCAAGTCACTAAGTGAGGTCAGAGGTCAAATGAGGTCCCATTTGCCTAGACGGGAGCAACCTTATTTCCTGTGGTCCCAAGCTTCTTGTGTGGCTCCTGCATGAGATTGGATGCAGGAGAGAGACAAAGGGAGAGGGTAAGAGAGTCAATGAAGAATTGGACTAAGAAAATAAAAGTTAATTTTGAGGCCTTATCATCAGGGTGTTTAACATCCCCTCATCCATAGACAGGAGTCGGCTGTAATGACACAATTGTATCCAGATGATTGTGATGAAGGGGAGGATAACTTTAAAGTCTTTTTTCACAGGAACTTTTTTTTTTTTTTACTTGCTTTTACCAATGCACACATCAACCTGACAAACTGGTTCAGGGCTCCTGATTAAGATAACAGTTATAACTGAGTAAAGCTTTCATCATCTGTTGACCAAACACAGTGAAGCAATACTCCTACGTCAGGGCCAGAGCAACATTGCCCTATAAGTCCTTTGAATCACTCTTGAATGTGGATGAATTAAGTGCTGTTAATTTCTTTCAGCTTCCCTGCAGCTAATCTGCAAACAGCATGTTCAGTGCACAAAGAAAAGAAGTAGAACTGATCAGTCACAAAAGAAATAAGAGGGTGAAGTCACAGTGGTGGACTAAGTGGACTAAGGTTCATTCCTGTAATTATATCATCAACCAGGGTAACCAATAGTCTAAACGGAGCTTTTACACATTTCAAAGAGTGGCAATTTGCTTTTCAAATTCATAGTATCGACATGTAATGCGATGAGATTAAGATAGTCATGACATGATATTTTGTCAGATTTGGTCAGTGAAGGAGTGCAAGGCCTTCTACTGCAAAAGAAGTTTTGCACTAAGCTGGAGTGAAACATACCAGCTGCAGGCCAGCCATTTTGCGTAATTTCCATCTATTCTCATTTTCTGGTGTTATTTTGGACTTTAAATCACCGCACTGGAAAGAAGAACAAAGTTGACTGTCTCTGAAATATAGTCACTGGTTATCATGATGTTTTTTTGGGGTTTTGGATCTGTATGAGGGTTTGTTACGGTTGAAATCAGGGCCATTCATTACCATAGCAACCATACAAGACAGAGACGCTGATGAAAATGCAATCATGGCTGTGTGTGTGTGTGTGTGTGCGCGCGTACAGTGTGCACATGGGGGTGAGATGTTGACAACTTGGTTAATATTTCCATAAGTCACTGGTTACTACTGCACACTGGCCTGACATTTCAGTGTAGTGTGTCTGTGATTCTGGAGAGCCGTCAACTAACAGATACATCTGTTCGTTAATACAAAAAAAAAATCACATCTATGAATAAAACAAATGTTCATTTTAATTACACTGTGTGTGTGTCACTGCTGTCTGTAAAAAGAATAATTGTTTTAAAGGTGGCCAAGGTTCCAAAACAGGTAAAGAGGTACTAACAGGTGATGTGAAAACACTGCAGACCACTGACTGGACTGATACATTAAAAAAAAAAAAAACTTACGTGTTTAACTAACTATGAAGCAATTTCATGATGTATGACATGAATAGCACTGTCAATTATACATCTATGTTTTCCCTAAGGCAGCAGCACAAGGCCACCGTTAACACCCTGCCACCATCAGCAGGTAATTTATTGCTTTAATTACAGACAGAAAGAAGAGCTGAAAGAGTTTATAACCACTCTTAGAGGTGTGACCCCTGCAGGTCCTGCGCAGGGTCAAAGGGGGTCACCATCACTCTTCATAAAATGAGTTCACAGCATTGGAAGTTTGACTTTGGGGTGACTGAAGTATCTGCTGAAGCTAAATGTGATACTGATACTCAAAAAAAGAGTTTTCTCTTCTGTCCTCTTGGGGTGACACTGCACTGCACTAATTCTCTGACACTGTGAGAATTGTATTTCTGTTGCCTTATTTGCCCTATGTAAAGCACTTTGTAATGTGGTCTTACAAACTGTTCTGTAAATACATAAATTATAATTAGTATTAAGTCACAGTGGTCTATCGGTGAAAAATTTGCAATTAAAAAGTTAAAAATGATAGAGAGCTGGTCACTGAATCAAGAAGTGGACAGTACAGCTGCGGGATGTAAAAAAAACAACATTCATTAAACATTTGAAATTTGGTATTCAATTCCTGTCTTTGATGATAATTCTACATGCTACATTCCTTTCCCAGGGCATTTTTTTTAGATTTCCAGAAATTTCTAAAAGCAACCCGAACCACAGTAACATCAACCAGATTCAAGCAGGAAAAATTCTTAGCTGAAAAAAACATTATTGGTTTGAACCCCTGCATGGTTCCATATGTGTATGGTCAGACTGAGCATGCATGCATCTGTGAGTGTACTTATGTGGTCTGTGAGTGTACTTGCATCCCTACAGCAAAACTGTACATAAAAGTCAGTCTAGTAAGAAGTTAGTCTATGTGTGTTTTACTTGCATATTTGTGTTCACTTCACATTTGTGTGTGTGTTCTGTGTTGGATGCTGTAGGTGATCGGGGTGGGGCAAAAGACCACTGCGATGTGGTTGCCTGCACACTATTTAAACACATGGAGATGGGGGCACGAAGCTCCGCGCATCACCGGGAACGTCTGGGAACCGTCTCTGAGTGTGTGTGTGTGTGTGCGTGTGTGCATGCTCGCACAGTAGGATTTCTGATGGGCTGATGTGACCACACTGATCATTTTGTATTGGCGTGTCATGACAAGGGCTTGGGAATATTTGCTCCAGATACCAGGAAAAGCTGCCCTGCTAACCCTGAATGGTACACCACCATCACTATCACTCCTTGTGGGAATCTGTCTCTCTCATATGGATTTTCCTCATGTTTATTATAAGTATTTTGTTTTGTATACTGTTTGCTTCATGGCTCCATTTGTGTGTGAGGACATATGCTCAGCAGCAGTTTGTCTGGGTCCTATAAGGACTCAGCACAATAATGTCTCACAACACTTGTGATTTGATTTTAGTTCCTATAATATTCATAATTAACTCCATTGTCTTGCCTTTCTTTTGTTTCTTTGTATTGTTTTTTCCTTGTGTAGCAACAGGGTGACTCAAGTGCAGCTTGTGTTCATTGTGGCAGAGGTGGGCACAACATCCTGGGATGTCTGCATTCTGTCTGTATTATTCGATGGACTTGTTTCCTTTTCCTTCAAAGCTCCAGATGATTTTACTCTTGAAATGGCATAAACACATACACTTGATAAGTCCTTTGTAACATAAATGTGAAATGAATGAACAGAGATATACAAGCGCAAAATCTTGTAAATGTGTGTATATGGAAACACACAGACTAAATCACAGAAATGAGGAAGGGATGGTTGAGATCTATTCTGGACATGGAACTGTTGTCTGCGTCCACCAACCAGCGCGACTGAGTGATACTAAACAGTATTAGTCATCCATCATGGATAAAAACCCAGCAGTCAAATTCTAAGTATACCTTAGTAAAACATGAGTCTCAGTTTAGCTTGTGAATATATGGCTACATCCACAGCATGTGTCAGCTACAACAATGCACTTCACAGCAGGAGATGAGCACAGTAGAGAGTGCATGTCTGGATCTATACTCTCTGGAAAGACCTGAAGCATGATAGTGTGATGTGCAGGAAATAAACTGAAACTAATACAACTGCATGTGAACAAGAGTAGAGAGCTTCTCTAGCTTTAATGAGCGACTCCACACTGCTTCAGCCAAGATTGTAGTTGCCTGGTAGGACTTATATACCATTTCCAAAATAACTTTGTTAAGTGTCGTGGTATCATATATCTGTTTCACAACACACAACTCTGTAAATTGTGGCTATGACACATGTCGAGGTTCTCCACGCGGTACTGTGGCGGTTCCCCAAGCGGTTCCTTGAGCGGTTCTCGTGGTGTTTGCTCTCCAAGCAGCTGCACAGAATCGGGGCCAATCCGCTGCTGACTTGACTGTTCTGCTTCCAGAAGTCAACCAACTCAGGCAAATAGAGTTCAGCTTTTCCAGGGATCTCGGGCTCTCGGGATCAAACATTGTTGCTAACAGGCGGCCCCAGCAGGCAGGCAGCGGTCACCAGAGCAGCGGCCCATGGGCCAGAGGGAAACACCCTCCCTGTGGCTTCCCTCTCCTGACAAATATTAAAGACCTGGCCTTCCCCTTTGGCCATTTCTGCTTCCCTTTATATGTGTGCCATTTTGTGGTGGTGTAAATAAAAAAAAATCAATATAATCCTGCACTCCATTATTTGTGTTTAATATCTAAGAATCTAGTGAAACCCAAAAATACAACAAAAAACAGACACACTGAAGCATCCACATCTGTTGAAACGCTTTCTTTCGATAGTGCAGCTTCTGACATGGTTTTGAAGAAAGTACTGCAGAGTTTACCAACATCAGCTCCAGCTCTCCTGTCCCTTGTTTAGGGCTCTCTCCCTCTCTTTTCCCTGCTGTCCTTCTCCCCCTTCCCTCCCTTTCTTTTCTCTGGGATTAGTAACTGTGTCTTCAAAGGCAGTGCCATATGCGTGGAGCTTTACTACAAACACACCGGGGATAATTGCAGTGAGTGCAAAGGATTTACACTCCGACTGCCCGGAATCACAGGACACTTCACTGACTGCTGCTGAAGTTCATTACTACGTTACATGTCACCGGCATGATATAACCCACGTGGAGCGCTTTATTCATTGTTCAAGTTTAGACCAATTTTCTCCCTCAATCATGATGTGACTCATAAAACATTTGTGTGTGGCAACTCACTCCTCCTTCTTTTCATTCCCAAAGACAAATATACTAATTACACTATTGAGCCGCAGGTGCTGAAGTGTATATAGGTGCTGAAGTGGCATAAAAAACAAATGTTTCACCTTTGTCAGTTTAAAGGACTATATTGGGCATAAAGCGGGCATATGGCAGGGAGTGGCTTAATGGAGTGATGTGAAGAGGTTCCCTTGTGTCTCTTGCACTCTGTCACCGGGTGATGTTTCAGTTCCTTTATTTCATCTTTCCTTCCAACTTGGGCATAATAAAGACTTCTGTAAATAATCACGGCATGGAAAGAAGGGGCCGAGGTGGACAGAAGGTAAGAGGTGAAAGGAGAAAGGTGAGGAGAGCTGAAGAAGAAAGCTGCATTTGTAGGGGCACATTTTTTTGGGATAGAAAGAGAGAAAGAGAAAGAGAGAGAGAGAGAGAGAGAGAGATGCTTACTGAAAAAAACACCACAAAGTTTGAAAGTCAAGCTCTCTTGCGGAAGAAGACATCTGGAGAGCAGGTGTTACAACCAGCTGTGGTAGAGAGACGAGTTGGTGCAAGAGCGTAGGACACTGCTCCCTCTACAGGTCAATGATAAGTATGACAGCCCAGTGGTGAGGACAGGAATAGGTCAAGACATGCCCAGGCAACAACCATTACCATAGTCAGGCATTGGGAGTCATGGTGATAAACTGGTACTGAACATCTATCAGTCCCCAGCCTTATGGGGAGTGTAACACCACTTCAGCAGCAGTGAAACTACAATTACTCAAATACTGTGTTTTCGCTTCCTGTGCTATTGAGGGCAGAACTGTCTGCTGCTGTAAGGGATGTAATGTCAGCAGTTCGTCCCACCAGAGGAAAAATGAACATAAAACAGATTGCTATGTTGTTAAACACAATGGAGAATTTTTATGGCTTCATGAAAACTTTTTTTTGCCTCACTCAAGAATTTGGTAAATGTTGAGTTTAATGCCACTGGAAAATAGAATGAAATATTTTGGGTGTTGGACAACTTTTCCTTCCAGCTTTTCTACCCTTTCTTTTTGTTTCGTTTTTTCATGAACACTTCTAGTTGCCGTAACAGCAATGTTGACACTCATGCAATTCACATTAAAGTCATGATGAAAAATGATCTCGGCATGACACAGCATGTCCTAAGTAAAAGGCACTTAAGGTTGGTGATTTATTCTATCTTGTAAAGATTTCACGTCTGTGTGTGTGTGTGTGTGTGTGAGAGAGAGAGAAAGAGAGAGAGAGAGAGAGTTAATGCAAAGTCAAGACAAAAATGCTCCATACAGCTGTGCGCATACTTGACTGAATATAGATATGTGTGCAAATAGCTATACATATTGTAAGAGTGTTCATCAGTTTCATCAGTTTTCTGTGGTCGTGGATTTAGAATTACTTCAAGGTTTTTTTCTTTAGTTTTTATTTATTTAATAATTATCCATTTAATTGTTTTTAATGTACTGACCTATTAGTTATATTTAACATTTTAATACATGAATTGAATGAAAAAGCGACCTTTTTAACCATAAATGAGGTTTACAGCTCTTACGGCCAGGTTCCTGCTGAGCCCAAACCTTTGTGTTGGCGGAGGAACAGAAGGAAAAGATGGATGGCACCGGTGCACCACGGCCGTCCACCTGGTCCACAAAAGCTTCACAGAGGAAGACTTACACTTTCCTTTTTTTGGCCAAAAGCTTGGTGCCAGAAGCCAGATTCTTAGGCCATGTTTCAAAAATGTCTTTTAAGGGCAATAGAGACTGTTTTATCAGACCGTGACACATTTTCCACAGGGAAATTATGAAAAAGTAACAGCCTAATTGAGGCATTAAATGAAATGAGTTGTGCCTTGGGCTCTGTCAGGCTCCAATCAAGTCTAAACAAAGTCAGACTTTGAATTCCAAAGATTTGTTAGAGAGAAGAAATTTAATTAAACTGTTGAAGGGGGGAAAAGTGTACAAAGTGTCCCATTCAAGTAAACAGCTTTTCTGTTTCATTGGTAGATGTGGATGCACATGAAGCCCCACAGACAAAACAGTCCAATCAATCATTTGGTTATTTCATTTAACAAGTGGTTTGTTATTATGGTCACAGCTTAGAAAACAGTTTTGCAGAGGACAGAGCGAAACATTTTTATATCATTACTGACTACAGTGTTCGCTCAGCTGTTGCAGAAAATCTTCAAGGAAAAGTTGAACCAACTAACAGCACAAAGACGTTGACCTGTGACCTCACATATGGAAAAAGAGAGGACATGTGATTATCCCTCTTGTGTTATGATCGGTAATCTATGAGCCCCGTGTCCTAACAAAGGTCGTCGCCTGACTCTTTCACTCTACATCACAGAGGTAATCTCCAGATGAAGATGTCTTTGCAGTAATCACATTTAATCCACTCCTCAGCATGCGTGAGTAATAACCCTGAAAGTTTTTACTTCTCATTAAATACTGACAGCCAAGATGCTATGACAAATTACAGAGCAAGTCCACACACCTTCAGCTGCGCACATATATCACAAGGATAAAAACATATTGTGCTCAACATATTGTGTGTGCGTGTGTGTCTGTGTGTGTGAGTGTGTGTGTGTGTGTGTGTGTAAGTCTCCATATGTGTTTGTGTACATGAATTAGTGTGTTTGCACATTCCTGGCCCTCCAAAACCATGTATAATAAGCTTTACTTTGACGTGCCCTAAAGATGAACTTGAGAATCAGCATCGTTTGACTTCTTAGCTTTTGACATGGCTGCCAGTCAGCATCAGTGGTTGGATGAAACCAGAGCTGCTGCCCTCAGAGGATCTTCTCTCACTCTTCCTTTCTTTCTCTCTCTCCCTTCTTTACTGCTCTGTCTCGTTCTTTCCGTTCTTGTCTCGGCATTTCTCCACTCCCTGCTCTGGCCAGGTAAATCTGTTTCATATGACTCTGCAGAAGGGGCCCTCTGCAGAGGTTAGCACTAAAGGTGGAACACGGTGCATGGGGAAAATGAATCCACAGCTTCTATCTGATCTCAGTTCAATTCAACTCAAGAAACTCTATTTATCCTTAGGGAACTAGAGTAGAGTAGACATCAAACACACACAAAAAATACAACCAGTTTAAGATAAACAGTACACTGAACAACAATAGTGACATGAACGTCAGCGCAAAAACAATAAGCTACAATATTATAGTGAGAATAACAACAGGGGAGAATAACTGACTGACTGCCTGACTGATTGTAAACGCTTTGATTTAAAAAAAAAACAAAAAAACAGCTGTGTGAGAAGTTAAATATAAAACAACACAGTTACACATGATCATGTAACAAAAGCACTACAGAAAATTCATTGAAAGCTTTTTGGGCAGTTGAACTAACCACCTTATCTTCGCTTATTACTGTATTTTACTCACTTACCAAAGCTTACTTTACTTCATTTAAAATACTTTTTGACTTTTTGGGAACATACTTATTTACTTTGTTCCTCACAGCTTAATGAGAAGATCCACTTTACTCTGAGGTCAGCACAAAAAATTGTAAGCAACAGCCAACAGGTGGAATTACTGCACCTGCAGCTAACACACAAGCTTGAAATGTAAAAGCTAAATTTTAAGGTTATTGTGCAAAAAAAGATAACGTCTTAATGAAGCAGAGCAGATAGATTAAAATTTGTTATGTGAAAAAACAAGATTATCTGTTTCCCCCTCCTTCCAGTCTATGCTAAGCTAAGCTAACTGACTACTGGCTGTAGCTGCATTTTTGCCATAGTTTGCTATTCTTTAGTTGGGCCCCAAATATAGTCAACCTATTCGTCCAAAGCTTTAAAACATTTATCATTATGTATTTTGGGGATATTTTTTTGACTGGACATATTGTACGCAGATGTTTTTTTCAGCCATCCGGGTGCGATACTGAAACCTTTATACAGTATTTCTGCTCATACTGTATCTTAATCATCTTCCAAATGTCAGATGTGTATACATTGAGCAGCTCAAGCAAACCCAGTAATCCAAACCCGTAACAGATTAGTTTGGATTTTCTGTTTTCAGAGCTTTGATTTTTCCTCAGCCACAAATTGATGTCATGCTCGTCAGCTCCCCTCCCGTCTCTTGAGGAAGGCAATGGGAGATGATAGCTGGTTGTTGCCAAGTTACAAAAGGTGAAGGGTTAAGGAATGCCTCTCCCTGTGATGGTGTTTTCAGAGAAAGGCCAGTGAAAGAACCGCTCACTCCTCGATACTTAGAACATGCTTGTCTTTGTGAAGAATCAAACAGTAAAGATTTGGCTCTACCTCTGTTAGACTCTTGTCTCTCGGCCTGGCCTGTCTCTCCGTCTCTCTGTGTTTTATCTCAGGGCTCTATAAATTGTCTCTGCTTCTTGAACTACAGCTCTGGTTTGTCTCTGTCTCCCTCTGGCTTTATCGCTGTGCCTCTGCCTTGACTTTCTTCTCTGTCAGTCTTTGTCATTGTCCACTTAACCACTTCACGTTTAATTGGTTCCTTTGCTTGAGAGTGTATCTAAGCTCCACATGGTCCAGTGTTCAAGGGGGTCTAGGATACAAGGTTCTATGTACTCTATGTACTCCTATGTTCACTGGGGTCTATGTTCCCTAACCTTCAACCTATGCAAAGAAGAATCTAACCGTGATGTCTGGTTATTGACCCTTAACCACACGTTCCCTCAAAAATAGGCCTATTATATTTGGAGTAATATAGCAGTATTTTGGAATATATAAGTGAGAGACCAGGGGAGCATGGTACCAAAGTAACTTATGACCCCCAGTCAGTACATAGAACTGATCTTAGACTCCTGGGAACATTTAACTGGCTTGATCTGACTTGACCCTTTGCCATGTCTATTATGTGCCATATAAACCAAGGGAACACAGGACCTTGGGTGGAATAGGAATGACTCTCATTTGCTACTATAACAGATTGTTCTGTCAAGTGTATTCCAGAGCCAATAAAACATTACTACTTCAATTGAGAGCTACAGAAGTTTTGGCCAGGCTCAGTGTTCTCATAGATATTTCTGTTATGAAACATGAGACAAAAAAACTGAAACTAAAAAAAAACAAAAAAAAACCCTATAACATCCAAGGTCCAAGGTCCCTGAACCAAATTTGATCTTTGGCTGCTTTTCTATGACCACTAAATGATATTTACTCACTGCTCAGTGTCAGATATCAGCCACACTTCGCTGATCAGGCACTTTAAATTATCCCAAAGCTCATCTCTGTTTCTGTGTCTCACACATGCTCTGCTTCTGTCTCTCTGTCTTTGCATCCACCTCTTTTATCCACATACACACTCACTGGGAACCAAGGTCATTATGGAAAGCCACTGAGCCAAAGATGATCAGAGAGCACAAGGCAACTTAACCTAAAAAACCCAAAGAGCATGATAAGTAGCCTTTTACATGGCCTGATATTATCATATTCATGCCTCATTCATACGGACAAACTGATCAAAAACCTTGAGCTGTTCCAAAAGGTCATCCTTGGGTTCACTGTAGGTCAACCTAACCCATGAAAGCTGAGGGTCATGGGAAGCTGCAGTTCTTGGCTCAACTGGATAGGAACTTCACTGACAGGTTCTCTTGGAGGATGTTTGTAAAATGGCCGACCACTGATACCACAGTAAAGAGCAGCACTCGGTGACTGTAGCGTACATCCTGGGCCAAGGACATGGCGAGCACATCATGACCAATGATCTGAACCAGGGAGGAGGCACTGTGAGAGGAGTGGAAGACTGCGTCTGGGTTTGGAGTACAGGAAGATGTGTGGACATGTGTGCATGCGTGCCTGTGTGTGTGTGTGTATAAGAGAGAGCAGCGAGGGAGTATGTGCCCGTGTTTTAGTGGTTTGAATTGGTTTGATTACATTTGGAGATAGCAATCAGCTCCATTCCACTAGCTGCCTTATTGTGTTTGATGTCCGATGAGCATCCAGACGGAGCAACTCAACACGCATAGCTTGCTAATGCAGACACACACACTCACACATGCACACATGGTGGAGAGAAACCAGACAGGGCACCGTCTAACTGACGCACTGAGTGACTTCTCATGTTTTCTCTCTGCGCTGCCAACACTTTGTATGTGACGCTAGCAGGGCAGGTGTGTTAAGAAAAACTAATCCAACACCATCTAAGGGCTCCATCTATCATCTCTTCTATCTGTGCATTCCTCCATATTTATTTTGAATATCTGCATCCGTCTCGATATTTGTCATTTTTGGTGGCAAGTGGTTTTCTTTCTAAGTAAACACATTTGGAAATGCTCTGTCACTGTTTAGGGTGGGAAAGCAGTGTGTATGTGTCTGTGAGTGATTGTGGTGGGGAGGTACAGCTCACACACACATACACACATGCAAATGTTTGACTGGATGTCGTGGAAACGGGTGATGTTTGGTCCTGATAGTTTCTCTCTCTCTTTAATTGTGGGGAAATGGGTTTCAGATGTTACTGCGCGACTGATCACTTTGGGCCCCGCTCGGCCCCATCATGTCCTCCCAAACCACATCAAGAAACCCTGGGCTGATGTGGGACGATAGCGGCCCAGAGAGGGAGGCCCACTGTAGGGCTAAAATGCTCCTCTGGGTGCCTTGCAATAACAAGATCCACATTAGCAGTAGCAGTGTGATCTGTCTGCTAAGCTAGTCTGTGCTGCTGCCTACCGTGTCATATGTGATGCTACTGCACAAAGACAAAAAATTGAACATGACTGCAGTGAAAGATTCTCAGTTATAGTTTGTTGAATGTAGTTTCTATCAGATGCAATGATGGGAATTGTTGCTGGAGTTAAATCTTTGACCATACAGAAGCTTCGTGTGATCTTTTCTAGCCAAGCTTCAGTTTTTCCTCCCCTTTTTACACATATGGTGACAGCCAACTGAAAAACACAAAGCTGCATTAAAAAACTATAAAATCAAACCAATGAAAACTGTCCTCCACATATTTGCAGCACCTGTAGAAGAGATGGCAGATCACTGTGGGTGTAACAAACCCACATTCCAGTAATAGAGCCTTTTGGTCGCTTTGGTTTGTTTTCCTTGGATGACTCTTTACCCCTGGGTGAGGGCTCTGGTAATTCTCAGGGGAGAATGCAGGGGCTGATGTCATGTGTTCCAGCTGGAAGAGCGGGAGAAACAGAAACAACCACAAAGATGCAATGCTGCCCTCTGTTGTTGGGCAAGACAAGGATAAGGTCTAACATACAGATGGCTGACAAATGCAGCCTTAAAATGTGACCTTTCAATGTCTAAAGTTGGCACGATATCGAGTTATGCACATTATCCCAAACGTTTCATACAGCGTTTCCCAAACCTAGAGACATGTCTTATGTTAATCATGATAACGATACATATCATTTGTTGTGTGTTGTGGTTGTCTGCCAGATGTTCAAGAGTGACTTTTGTCTATTTTGTAACCACATACACCTTTTATGCCTTACTCATTTTCAACTATATATTTTAAGGGTGAAGGATTTTAGTCATCGGACATCTAGGTCTTAAGTTATCAGAGAAATAACCTGGGCAAATGTTAAACACTGGAGGCGTGATGTCCTGTCCTGGGTCCACAAAAGAGCTTTGGCAAATCACTGAATATTAGAGTGAAGATGCCTTATTTTTTCATTAGTTTTAATCCTCTGGTCCGTTTGTTATGGAGAGGAGGATACCTGAGGAAATTTCAGCTGGTGGTAAAAACGTTACTAAACAAGCAATCGCAATACAGGTCAGCGGTAGTCTCAGCTCTCAGTCCCTTCATCGCATCTTGTGTCCACTGTATAGCAATGGAGAAACATTGATTTTAAATGTGAAATTGCTTTATTCAGCGTTGATTTTGTGATGAGAAGACTACAGATATATCAGCTCTAGGTGAGAACTTTGTGAATGACTGGCACTGAAGGACTCCAAACTGGAAGAGAGGTGGTAAGGACTTATGTCCTCTGGGTGTCTCTGACTGAGACACCAAGAAGGTACATAGCCTATGTATGTTTACGGGGAATGAACATTGGTGATATTAGTTTTGAAGAGATGGCAAATGTCCACAGCTAAGTAATGGAAGAGCTTCCAGAGACAACAAGGCTTGTAGTACTATTACTGTGTGTCTCAAGACTTCACTCTCAACACAGTTGGCTTGGAAGGCTCAGTACTTCAACAAGGCTTTATCAACAAATCGCTAATGGTCTTTACAGTCCACCGTTCTCATCCCAATTGAACACCTATGGGAGATTTTTGTAATAATGTATTGGACAATGCTGGAAAATTCCAAATGACAGAATAATCTTTGGTCGAGTGTTGTTTGTCCATCCAGTAGAATTCAGAGACATCAAGTGTTTATGAACAGGAGGCAATGAAGGTGTTGATGTGATGAATATGGAAAAAAACTATAATGACTTTTTATATTTTTGACCTGCAGTGCTGAGATACATTATAATTGACCTCACTGTAGTGTTTTCCTCTACCATTTTCCCCACCTTTACATAACTTATTTCATTGAGTAACCCAGATGTTAGGGATCTGAGGATGTTCTGCCTCTCATGTCTGTTCCAAGAGTCATGAGTCATGGAGTCACCCTCTAGAGGCAGTTTCGCCTCCTGACCCATACGTTACTTTATGTTATCTTGTTTTCTCCAAAAACTTGATCTCACCGATCCTGAGTCATGAGTTCATCTTAACTTTATCTCTCTCTAATTCAAGACAAATGTAATCTCTAGAAACAACACCGAGATGTCACAATTTGTATTCATTCATGCATGCTTTCTATTGAAAACCATGCATCGCTCCTCAATTGATGCGTATCATGACAGGTTACACAACAATTTTGTGAGGGTGGAGAAAAAAAGGGTTTTGGATCCTGAGGATGATGCTTTTCACAATAATGTTACCCTATTACTGAGACGTGGGGGGGGGGCTCCTTTATAATTCACACTGACAGGCGCGCAGCATTTGTCTGTGTGTGTGTGTGTGTGTGTGTGTGTGTGTGTGTGTGTGTGTGCATGTGTATCTCTTTGTGTGCTAATGCAGCAATGGGATGAAGAGAAAGATGGAGGAGGAGGATGTGGGAGGGAGGGGAAGTCAGATAGCCACCAGTTGATAGAAATGTATCAGCCAGCTGGCCAGCAGCCGCAGAACTTTGGAGCTCTCCCTGATCTCTGGCTCAGAGAAAATACAACAGCCAGAGGCGAGAGGGGGGCTGAAAGGGTCTATTTGCATTGAAGCTCGCTGGGCAGTTGAGTTTTGTTTCTGTTACAATGGATATTTCAGTATTTTCTTTGTCTGCATTTTGAAGAAATCATGGTTTGTGAGCTTGACTTGCACCTGCAAATTTGCAAACATGTTACTTTTATGGGGTTAGCTTTTAATCAATCTTTGAATGAATCTGCTACTTAGAATCCAAATCAATGCCATTTACATGAATACATTTATGCAAAATATTCTTTTTCACCGCGTTTGATATAAAAATTAGAAAGAAATTCCACAGAAACCAGGCCAGATCACAGTGCATCTGCCCTGTGGGCATGACAAGCCCACAGACACAAACATAAAACATCTGTTACCCATATTTTGTGATCCTTCCAAGAGGAGCAATCCAAGGTTACTCCAAGAAGGTCATCATCACTTTAATCTCTGTCTCTCCCCTACCATATTCTCCCTCTGTCTTCCTCTTGTTCTTTTTCAGTAGCTCCTATTGAGCATCAAAGGCTCCACTCTCTGTTCCTATGGAGCAGGAATCTCCCTACTGTGTAAACAACGCTCCAGTCCTTTCCTACTGAGAAACAGATTGGACTTGAACCTGCGTGTGAACCTCAACGTCTATACTGTACCGTTGAGCCAAAGGGAAATTAGGGTGTTGGCAGAACAAGGTTTATCTTGTTTTGGGTCTAATTTACCTTCATATGCATGAAGAAAGTTTTAGCAGCAGCCTTTATTACAAGATACATCATATCACTCCCAAAATGTTAATCTATTGGCTTAGCTGGCAGAGGCTTATATATATATATATGTAAAAGAATAGATTAATTTAAAGATCTGAAAAATCACTTCCTCTTGTTGGCATTGTTATTTTTACTTCATTTTGTGATAGGTCTTCCTGAGAGGAGAGAATAAGATGAAAAGCAAGAAGGGTTTATTTTGGAAAAACAAAGAGGGGTTGGTACAGTGCATGCCATCAAAGACAGGGGTCGATGACAAGCTGAGAAAGAGAGAGAGAGAGAGAGTGTGTGAAAGTAAAGGAGCAGGGCTGTGTGCCCGGCTCAGTTTTTATCAACAGTAGGCTTCTTGCACCCTCTTATAATTGTACAGGCTCTGTCTGGTGGGGACTGGGCATTTAAGATAAACCCTGTCTACAAATGTATAACCATCCATGGACACAGTTAAGTGGACAGGTATACACACACATCTAGACATCTAGACACATATACAGACACCGCTGATTATCCCAATAGCAAAATGTTACTGAAGATCCAGACAAGGGTGCAGCCTGGTGGACATGGAGGGTAGTGTAATCTAATCTGTATATATGCAACCCATCTGCACCTTATAACAGGCATAAAACAACATGCACATATTTTTTCCAATTAATTTATTTGTTTGTTTTGTTTAAAACCTCTCTGTCTTGATTTTCCCTTTTTATTTCCACACTTCATTTTTCTTCCTTTTAAGATAATATCCACCATTCAGGATATTATTTGTCTCCTTAGGTTCTGCACTATGAAGCTAAAAGAGTTTGATTTAAAATCAAGTTGTGTGGGTTTCACCATGCTTGAGACTGCTTGAGCATGCTTGAGAATGCTTGAGAATGCTTGACAAATTGAGCCTTGACTGTGTGCATGTCCTCATCCGCCTTTTGGCTGCTTCAGATAAGAACATCAAAGCACTTGTAGGCTTATCGTCCCTTGTTGTAATTATAGCAGTGAGCCACGACAGTATCAGAGAGGACTGCAGGCTGGTTTTAAATGAGAGGAAAGACCTACATCCACCCATAACTGTGTGTGTGTGTGTGTGTGTGTGTGTGTGTGTGTGACTGAGAGAGAGATCACAGCCTTTGATCACCTGGCTGTGTTTGATTGAATTGGTACAGAGCTAAAGCCTTGTTTTGATATCGTCGTTTTTGTCTTTTGTTACATAATTCAATAGGAAGTGGCAGGTGGGGTTGTTTAACGCCAGATGCTGCTTTTGTGTTGTTGCAGGTTACATGTGCTTGAACAGGGTGGCCGAATCAGCATTGTCAGTTATTGGTTCAAAGCTGGTAACCAAAATGGTGTTCAAAGGACAGATTGTTATCGTGTCCAAATGTAATAGTATCATTAAACACCTACAATGGTGCGAGGTGCTCTTGACACAGACAGTGGAAGTCTTTTCAAAGCAAAATTGACAATCACATCCTATTTTTGTAAAATCAGCCAAGCATGGAGCTGCAGGAGTATTTAAAAAGTTCATAAAACATTATAATGCTGTAAGAATACTGTCTTGGACTCAGAAGTCTACTTCATTTCATGTATTTGAGGATCAAATATATTACATTGTTTATAATAATTTAATTATACATAATATCCTAAATAGTGAGGAAATGCATCCTCAACTGGAATCAGCAAAGACCCCCCCCCTAACATTTAATTTGTTTCAACAAATTTTGAATGAAACTTAACCATAAAAAACAAAGGGGCACCTTCCTAGAATATGGGAACCACTTATGGACCTCTGACACCCACTGTATGGCTGGGCATGCTTGGATTCCATATTATAAAGAGACATATGAACTGTGACCATGGCCTGATTCGATTTAATTTAATTTGCTGTTTATTCATTTTGTTTTATAAGCTGTCTTTTTACTTTTTGCAATTGTATTTCTATGTCTTATGTCTTTTGTGTGTGTCTTTTGTATATACCCTATACCCTTGATCTCCCTCTGTTGTGTTCTGTGTCTCTGTAAAATGTTAAATACAAATAAAAAGGGGCACTGTATAGCTCAGTGGGTAGAGCAGGCACCCCATATGCAGAGGCTACAATTCTCGCTGCCGACCCCGGCTCGAATCCCGAATCTGGTGGCCCTTTGCTGCATGTCATTCTGCCTTCTTCTGTCTTCTAACTTTAATCTGTGATGAGCTGTTTTATAGTTTCATCTGCACCATATTTTATTAAATGATCACCTTTCATCTTGAAAATCTTTTTCTGTGAAGAAACTGGCAAGTACAAAGTAAGAGCTCTTTCAAAATGTTGTAGAATAGATGCTACACATCATAGACAAGAAATAATATTGTCTTAAGTTTACGTTAATGTATGTATATGAAGAGAGGTTTGGTAAAAGCAGGTGTGCAGAGCTATACTGACTGCATATGTCTCAATGAGATGATGACTATGACTATAGTGTATGAGCTGCCCCATTCAGTGGTGTTAACAATCCTGCTCTGTCACAGATGGGAAAATATGTGAATATCTGGCAAGTGTGTGTAAACAGTGTGTGTTTGTGTGTGTGTGGCCTCTGTGTGTGTGTCTATGATCCCACCTGCCTCTCCCTGTCTTCTCCCTCTAGATTGTATTTGGTCTTCACCTGTCTGTGTCAGCCGTGCTAATCCCTCCCACAGGCTTTGACAGACACGTCTTCGATAAGACAAGACACCCGATCCCTTTACTAACGTTTGATCTGCACAAAACACACACAGAGAGAGAAGGGTGGGGGG
>OMNW01034749.1:10764-25898 GCA_900303245.1 Selene dorsalis | reverse complement strand
GCATACACACTACCTCTCTCTCCCTCTCTCTCTGATTCTAAATCTATGTTTTATGTAACAACCTTCATGTCCACTCTGACGTGTGACCTGATCTGACCTGCTTAAATCTCTGCAGACTTGCTCTCTCATAAAATGAGGTTTGGGGTTAATCTGCTTTTTGCAGCTGTTTCTATGTTCTATACTAAACCAACTCTGTTATCACCTAGTTATGTAAAACCTGCTCTGATTGTGGAAGAGTCATAGCGCCCCTGTGTGGCTGGATAGATTAATGTCACAATATGACACAGTTCTGGGCTACCTTGGCAACAGCAACCTATATACACTATAGGAAGTACACTGCTGTATAGCATAGTATATATGATTGCAAGTACAATAACTTTAAAGTCCTGTATTCAGTCTGACACTGTAGCACTGACACTGTTCAATGAGATAGTCATTTGGAAGTGACGTGCAGTATACACGTCAATGAAAATCCAGATTTTTGTTTCGATTGATCTCATTCACATTGTAGTTGCTTCTTTCCTCATCATTTTCATCATCCTCAGGTCACATCATTGTGGCATTGTGATGTCAGTGGAAACATGATATTAAAGCTGATAAATGCTTGATAGATGGTTGGCTCATATTTTTTTTGCTTTTTGTTTCTGGGTGTTTGGCCTTCATCTGACTTTGGAGGGGGCTTCTAAAAGTAATTCAAGATTGTCAGGACCACATGTACACTACTGCCCATCATAAGCATTTTACCCTGAGCATAATATCATAATGACTTTATATAATAAAAAATGACATTAAATGTTTAAGTAAAAATACACAATTTAAGAAAACACTTCAACAACATAAACCACTGACAATAACACAGTGAGCATGGATGGTTGTTCCATGTTACCATGTTGACACATGGTGTTTTGAAAGGACATGAACACAAATGTCACACACATACTGACAAAGAGGTTTGATCATAACAGTCTGCTTTTATTTACTTCATTTGTTTTCCATTGGTACAGTTGGTGTACAGCTACAGTTTGCACATTAGTGAATGAATGTACTGTAATTCATTTCAGAATCACTAAAAAGCAGCCTGTCTGTATCCTACAGTATTTACAGAGTAGGTCAAAGATTCACAGTTTCTCTCATTAGTCACATTAGGGCCTATGTCACACAAACAACAACTCTACACTTCTGAAGTAGTTTTACTCTTATTGCAAGCAAGTCACATTGGATTTTCATTTCATGGGCATCTTTATAAAGGTGGTGATGGAGTAAAGTTACCGGAGACTGACCTTTCAGGTGATACAGTGGTGGTGGTGATATTTAGACGGAAAGAGTATGATGTCGTCCAGCAATTGGCAACTTCATTACACCACGAGATGGCGCCAATAGTCCAGTAATAGCTGGCAATTTGCTTCCAGGTTGGTGCAAACACTCTTCAGTGTGTGAAAACATACCCAGAACAGGAGGATGAAGGGGGGGTGGGGGTGCAGATGATGAGAACTGACAGTCAACAGTTGATTTTTCTTTATTCTTCGATATAATAATCTATAATTTGTTCATTTGGTAAACAGGTCTCCCACAATGAATCTGTTAGTATGATCTAATTTCACTGGTTATGGTTGGTGGTCTATTTATGGGTTGGAATGTATAGCCTACTATATCTACTGTGCGCTGTGCTTGATTCATATAATTATTGAAGCACCACGAATGAAAGTACAAACCGCTGTGCGTATTGGGATTTGGACTGGTGACCCTCTTCATCTATTAAAAGACGTCTTGGCCTGTTGGATTAAAATAGGAGAGATCGATTGTATAAGTGTCTGTTTTTAGACTTGGTCTTGTGCTATAGGCTACACCCGTGGTTTCAGCATCACCTGTGACTGGAGGCCGTAGTTAGGCTACACCTTTACACACAACCGCGTGCTGATGGATCAAAATGTCAAATTTTTAACCAAATCTAAACAGTTTTAGGCAGGACCGTATTTTCACCTGCAGACTACCAGACCCCGGTCTTTCTGTCCTCTCCTTCACTGCTGTACCACTGCCGGTGGTAAAATACGTTCAGTCTGCCTATCAAGACAAAGTCACAGTCAGTTGTAATGGCTGTTGATGTTACTCAGGCTGTTGATGTTGTTGACACAGCTGATGTGGGACGGAGACACGGTGCCAAACGGCCCCGGAGGCTGCAGGTTGTGGCTGTGATACAGAGCCGCCGGTGGAGAACCGGGCCAGTAGGAGAAACCCGACGGCCCCACGCCGGGGGCCACGAGGTTCAGTTTGGAGATCCCGGAGAAGGGAAGAGGGGAGAAGTTCCCCTGAAACTTGTAGATGGCCTGCTCCGTGGTGGACGGCTGGCACACCTGAGCCAAGCCGTGGAAGTCGAACTTATACGCGTATCTCTTGCCGTGGACTTTGGTCATGATGTTTTTGTCGTAGTAGTAGCGCAGCGCCCGGCTCAGCTTGTCGTAGTTCATGTTGGGTTTGCTTTTGCGCTCCCCCCAGCGCCGGGCCACCTCGTCCGGGTCGATGAGCTTGAACTCGCCGTTGGTTCCCTCCCAGGCGATGCACGACATGTTGGTGCTGTCGGAGAGGAGCTCCAGCAGGAACTGCCACAGCTGAATCTGACCGCTGCCTGTGGGCGAGCCAAAGAAACGAAAGAAATGTGAAAATGATAACAATATTCTCCATCAGTGGTTTGTGCAAAACATTTTGAGAAAGTCAACATTTCTACCTGTTTAAATTTTGGCAGGAAATTTTTAATTCTTCGAGGCAAATTACAGACAAATTGTAAAAATATCACAGACTGAGACATTTAGATATTCTAGTTAATAAACATCAAACTGGAAGTGTAAAATTTAAGTAACACATTTGCTTTCTGTTATTTATAAGCTTTTTATTGACGACCTTTTTTATTTTATTATTTTATTTGAATAAATGGTATTTTTTAAATTCATATAATATCATCAATTTGTATTCATCATGTCATACTTCAAATTATTAGGCGACATTATAATTATCTTTAGGACATCATGGATGTCAACACTCGTTTACATTTAAGTTTGTCAAATCATTTCACTCTGCACGAGGCACATTAGTGGATTGTCATTGATAATAATACCAATCGTCGAATGTTATTATATAACATATTATATTAATAATAGTAATCACAATAATAATAATAATAATAATAATAATAATAATTATAACCACGCTATTGATTAATTTTTTTTTCCATGTCAGTTTAGTTACTGTGACCAAACGCTTTATTTACAACCACGTATTAGTTCATATAATTAGTTTATTATAAGCCTATTTATGGTCATGATTATATCACTGGTATTTTTCAGATGGAGAAGCGAGAGGCTCATTTCGTATTATAATAAACAGATGAATATGAAATATCACTTTGATAATGACAGAACCACTCCTTTTCTCCCTCTTACCTTTTTGCACTCCAGTGTTTATCGGGCCCCATGATGTCCCTTTGCTGTCTTTCAACAGGTTTTCTGTTGGATCTGAAAACAGACATATTGTCATCATCATCATCACCATCACCATCAGCTGCCTGTCCATCCTGTCGAATTATTACACCATGCTGTCTGTAACAGCTGCAGGCCTGCACTCTGTTTTCTCTCTGTCTGCTTCACAGATACACATGGGTATGTACCGCTTTTATAACAGCCTAATGGCACCAGAGAAAAATCCACTAAATGCTCTTGTGTCCAAGAAATTTCTAGAAATATCTGTCCTATATTTTAATAAGAAACGAATGCGGATGGTTAAAAAAAATTACTTCAAAGATACATTTGTTTAAATCTGTTCTCACGGAAACAAAAACTAATATGAATCAGTCTGTGGAGAGCTGCAGTCGTTATAAAAACTGAGCAGATGCGAATGAAATATTCAGCATCTGAAAATATCAAACAAAAAATGAAAAATAAAATAAAATAAAATTGATTAAAATCCCATTGTATCCCGGTCCGGTCGCGGTCTAATGCTCGGAGCTTGTCGTCTTCTCGGTCTCCTCCGCGAGGAGCCAGGAAACGCGTCCAGGAAAAAGGATTTCCGATTTCCGACAAAAGAGCAGACGGGCTTTCAGATTGAAAAGGCTGAACAATGCTCGGCCCCGGAGACGGAGCATCTCCGCCTCAGGACACCGACAGCCCGCAGAATTTCAAAATATATACCATAAGAGGCTGTTTGTATAAGTCTGAGCAGGACTAAAGCACCAACCTGAGAGATACATGTTGAACATGAGGTTTCCTCCGCAGTCCTGTCTCATTGTGTTCACTTGTTCAGAAAGGGTTGGATTTCATTTCGTTGGTGGCGGAGGAAACGATTTTTATTAAACTTTATCTCATAACTGTGATCTGGAATAAATGCGGGTGGACAGATTGAAGTTTCCAGGCAACTGTCACTGGCCCCCATCTCTGAGACAATATTCAGACAGCAATTTCCCCTGGTGCATTGCTTTAATTAAAAGAGCAATTTACCTCTGTCAGCCCGCCTGGTGCCCACAATAAAAGAGGCCGATAGAAATTCGGCCCTTATCAATCCACCATCACAGTTTAATAAAGTTTCCACGTTAAGATCTGAGTTTCTATGGTGAATTGAAGTGTTTGACATGGAAACCAGTTCAGATCCTCCTCACTTTTCCGCCTCTTTACCTCTGGGCAAACAACAAAGACCTATTTCATGTTGGGAAAAGAACATTTACCTTGAAAAGCCGCTTCAGTGCACATGAGAAAACAAGAACATTTCATCCCCTGAGCCTTCTGTTTGTGGGTTTAAGGTTATATAGCTTCAATCTGAGGCTAATGAGGTTGTAACTTTAAAACCATGGCTTCTGATGCTCACCGAGCTTATCGTGTCCTCATGTTTTCCTTCTTCTTCTGTGTTTTAGAAGCAGTGGACTGTGATGGGCTTTGTGGACCATGTGCTATACAGATCACACTGTATCTGCTTCTTTCTACATGTTACTACAGTATCTCTACACGCCCTCTGTGATCAGTATCATCACTGAAACTAGAGGACTAGATGACATGTTATCCAATATCAGTTTACAGCCAGAACATTTCAAACATTTTATTTAGATGTAAACAGTGTGGAAAATACATTGAATCAATATCACATGATGTCAGCTCTGGCCCTCTTAGATCAACTGGGCCTTTTGTTACATTTCAAGGCCTTTCATTGTGAAGACTGCAGTTACCACTGACAAATCATCTTCAAGTGATTAAGACACGTGTGTATGTGTGTGCCAAAAAGCGTTGATAATAACAGCTATTAGCTAAACAGAGGGAGTGTCCTGGTGGTGAACTGTAGGGGCCTGTATGTGCTGTGTAACTGGAACATCAGCAGTTTGATTCCAGGACATACTGTCTCTTACTATGTTTCCACATCTGTGTCAAGTGATTGATTGATGCAGCCTTGCACTAATAAACCTATGAACACAATTTACTTTTATATGTTAACCTTTGGAAAAGGTGAAAAAGGCCTCACCCAAAAAACACAGGAAATCAAAACAGAAATGAGTTACATCATATTATATATATATAAATAAAACAGAAACTTGTATAAATCTTAACCTTACCCTCCAGTTCAAATCAGACTTATCACCTGTATTGACTGATATAAAAGTGAATGTTCTGATCATTCATCATCATCGTTGTCATCTTTAGCTGTTTCCTCTATGATGTGTCATATGACTGAGCTCCAAACACAAACAAACACCTACTGCAGGAACAATTTAGAGCAGGTAACTGAGCTCAGGGTGATATACATTTACATGTCAGGTTATTTTTGTTTATTCAACTCCACAGTCAGTTATAGCATTTAAATTTGTGAGGATAATTCAACTTCACTCAAGCAGACTGTGCAGGTCGGTTCAGGCTCTGTAGACAACCAGATTGTCCTCGTAGGTTTTCCTTTGAGTCAAAGAGGATAGATTTTAACAGGAAAACAGAACATCTTCCACGTCCCTTCTTCTTGCTGGATGTTCCGCTCTTCGCTCCACTCTGCGCTTCCTCGGGGTTGGACTTGAAGGTGTTGTCTCTGGCGTCCCAGACTTGCTTTAGCTGCCTGTGTACAAGTACGAGTCGCAGGCAACTTAAAACAAGCCTCGAAAGCTGGACTGTATCCACTGACGAGGAGGCACATGAATCTGGATGTATATATGGGCCAACATCCAGTGGGTGACGGCCACAAGGCCAGAAATCCAACAACAGAAATGTTCTCAGAAAAGGAAGGATTAGGTTAATGTCCATTCCAAAAAAAAAAACTCTGTGCTGGTGTGTAGAAATAAGAGCTGAGTCAACATCTCCTGACAGCATGTTAGTTTTAGATTTATCCAAGAACTTACGCCTTCATTAAAGAGTGTGTCATACAGGTACTCCACCTGGTAAGTTAGGAAATGTATTATACAGATGTAAACATTCAAGCCATGTTATGTCATTTCATATTTTAAACACATGTCTGTACTCTAAGATCTACTTTATTTCATATCAACAGAGAACTCAATCCTAACAACCTTAATAAAAAAACAATCATAATCAACAATCATTGTTAAATTACGAAGGCTTTAACCTACCTTGGAGACGTGACCTGTGTAGCTGAAGAACACCAGCTTACTTCACCACTGTAGTATCACTCCTCAGCTCTGCTGTGTGCAGCCTCTTTAATCAGTCTGCAGAGGAATGTATATTTGAGAAAGGTGTGTGCGCATAGTTACACATTTATTAAAAGATCCTGTTTTCTGGGTGTGGGACCGTGAGCTGGAGCAGGCTGGTGGGTGTGTAACACGGAATCCCACGTCCTGGACCAACAGGAGGAGTGTGTGTGGAGGTAAACACACTCCAGGATCCCAGCGTGTGGCTGTAAGATAAACATGATGGTATCGCTATTGGAATAAACAACCAAATGCTAAGCTACCAGACTTCTCATATGAAGAACTGTCGTTATGTGCCTTTTTTTTTGTTTGATTGTTTTGTTTTGTTTTTTTTTCCCATCTTCTGCAGTATATACCTGGGCCTCTCTGTGATGTTGGGGAGTTGCAGCTGAAATCTCCTTACCTGTCCATGCTGCTTCTCTGTACCTCTGTATGATCACACATGCTTTTTAATTCATTCATTCATTCAAAGCCAAATCATATTATCTCATGGCACTTTAGGGGGTTAAGTTAAGACCTTCTTTAGGGCCTTAACTGTTTTGGTTTGACAGGAGAAAGGGGGTGGGGGAGGAGACAGAGAGAGAACCTTTATGTAACAGTGAAAAGTAAAAGTTATACCCACAGGTAATGGTGTTATCCTATGCTGTTGTTAGTGATTTTATAGATATCCATCTATGAGCCACTGTCCTGTAAAACCAAAAGTTTTGCTTTTTGTTTTTTCTATTTAGATAAAGAGAAAGATCAAGTGTTCCTTAATGGGTTTAAAAATATGTGTTCATTACATAAACAACAGAGAAGCCCACTGAATAATCTGATAAATGCATTGCAATTACCTGTTTCCGGTAACTAAATGAAAGGTGATACCTTGGAGTATGTTACTTGGAGTACATGCCTGAGGACATACAATACATAGCTTACATTGTTGTGTTACAGACCTTCCAAACATAACGAACTATGTTTATACTCTCATATTTAAGGTAACATCTTTAGTGTGAGTCATCATACAAGTTAGGTGTTCAAACAGCATTCAGGACTTTGGACACAGGTGTATACTGTATGTCCCTGCTTTACACCAATAATGGAAAAAATCAGGATCTTGTCTCTGAGGTCCCATGTTGACTACCTTTAAAATGCCTGAAGAATAATGAAACAGGTTTATCACAAAACTCTGAATGGATTCTGATCCTGGAAATGATTGGCGGGTTTATTTGTTTCTGTTGATGGCTTCAATAATGTGAATTGCATGATTTCAAACTTGCGAACTGCCACAGGTTAACTGGTGCTTTTCTTTCAGATTCACTTTCTTTTTTTTTGGTCTTTTAGGGAAACTGTGCCCTGAACAGCTGATCTCAGAACAGAAACAAATGTGATCTTGTGCTCTTGTTTATTGGAAACCATAAAATAGTCTGACAAGAGCAATATTAATCATGATAGGCCTAACAGAAGCAAATCTTTCCATCTATGAAGGGCTGAATATTTAGTGTAAGTCAATACAACATGAAACCTCTTCCTGTTTTGATGAGCTAAAAGAGAAAATTGGCTCTGATAGTGTTTTGCTTGTAGTATCATCATCATATTCAAAGCTATAAAGTGATTTGCATTTCAATACAGCTAATAAAGGCAACCGGGTTCTCTGCCTTTTTGATTTATGTTTATTTAATTGAGTTTATAGACTTTATTGTCAAAAAAAGAAAAAAAGAAAAGGAAATACCGACAAACAATCTCTAGTTTTGAAGAAAAGCCTTTATTTCCTATTTCAAGAAAATGCTTTAGCATAGTAGAAGAAGAAGGTACTTAGATATCCATACATGCAGAGCCACAGAGTGATAGAAAGGGTTTGTCCATCTACTGTTCTGTGACAGCGGGCTTTCCAGGGTTCAAGATGAGGAAAGGGTTCAGGGAGAGTTTTTTCTTTTCAGGGTGGGGTCAGGCAGATTGAAGGCTTAGTGCTGGATCCTACGAATGGACTGCACCTGGTTGGTGTGAGCCTGGGTGCTGTACTCATTGTAGTTTTTGTACTCGCCTTGGTGTCTGTCTCTCTCCAGGATGTACTGGTAGCCACGGTAACCAGGGAACTGGTAGGCAACCCAGCTGCAGGTATAGAGAGAGAGGGTGAGTCATTACAACGGTTACAGAGCCTAATTCATTTTAAATTATCTCAGTAAGTAATCAGTGTGTTGGTGAAAATTAGCATGTTCAGACTTTATAAATGTATCATTTTTATATATATACTGTATATTTATCTCCCTCCTCATATTACACTTAGTCAGAATATATTGTCCTTTAGCAACATTTTCTTTTCTAGCAGTTATTTGCCTCAGACTACAAGCAGAATGTATGAAATGACTAAAGTAATGTCTGCACTTTGTGTTTTTATATAAATAAATAAACGGAGACAGGAGGAATCAGCAAAAAAGGAGACCAAGACAGAGAGCAATAAACAAGGGGGAAGGTGTATAACTTACGCTCCTGAGTTGACTTTGATAGAGGGCACCTCCTTGCTGCACCAGCCCATGGCCTGTAGGGAGGGGTAGTCATCGCACATCTCGAACTTACGGCCCTGGAAGTCCTCACACTCGTACAGGGTCACCTTGCTGTCACTGTGGTTCTGCAGAGAAAGACGCAGAGCAAAGCAATGATTACACTGCTACTTTGAGGCCAGGCATCGGTGTGGTAACTGGTATAAATACTGATGGGTAATCAATTGGAGGATGTGGGAGATTGGGGAAATTGCAAAAGCCATGCTTATATGTGGTGAATTGTGCTTGTACTTTAGATGTGGATGCAAGCATATGGTCTAGAAGGTTACTAAAACTCCTTAAAGGCTCAGTAGTGTTGTGGATTCAAGAGGGATAGGTGATGGGTCATGTGAGGGAAGGTGGGGCAGGCAAGTCATTTGTTTACTTTATGACAGCTGACCGAGGCTGACTAGGAAATAAATGGAGCAGAGGATGAGGGAACTTACAGCGCACTTGATGGGTCTGAAGGAAAGCATGTGCTCGGTTCTGTAGCTGCTGTTTCCGCTCCAGGCCTCGTAGCGGGGATAGTCACCCTTCTCCAGGATAAACTGCTGTCCCTGGAACTCTGGGTACTCATAACCCACCCAACTGGAGGACAGAGAGAGGGATAGAAATGTTGAGGTGAAGTAAGACAAAGGCAAAAGAGAACATAAAACCAAAAAAGAAGACCAGATCAGTTGCACCCAAATCATTCTAATAAACCATTAGATACAAAGAGGTTTTAGAGCAACGATAGTGAAATTGTCATCTTTGTTAAACAATACAGCCCGACACCCCCAGAATGGCTTTGAGTCAAATCAGCATGCGACTTCTTTTGTCACTGAGCACAAAGCAAACATTAGATACTGCTGCTCCTGCCTCCACTGCTGCTGCCGCTACTGCTGCTGCTGCACCCAGGGCTTTTTATCTGATGGTCAGTCAGTCAGACACACTGGCTCACAGCCAGCAGCTGCACACAGCCAACTCATATCACAACAGGGTCACACTTGGATGCATGCACATACACACGCAAACGACACATGCCAACTGGCAACATAATAATGCCGAAGGCAGTAATTTATGGTTTTTGTTATTTTTGCCTCTTTTACTTGTTGATTAGGGTTGATGTTCGAGTCATGTGAGCTTTAATCAGACTTTTTCAAGCAGATAATATAAGGATAGCAAGATAAATGCTGTGATTTTATTAAATGTTGTTGTAGGCCTCCCAGTTATCCGTTGTATTCTTATGCAGCAGCGTGTATTTGATCAAATGTAAGGTACAAGACGGATATATGGTAAGACTTAAACTATATGACTCTTAGATTATCTATGCAGTTAGGGCAGATCATCTCATGTCCTTCTCATAAACCGAATTATTCTAAAGGAGCAACATGGTCTGATCGACACAGACAAGCAACAAAATCCAGAGGAGATCATGGGATGAAAGTCACTAATAATGTCGACTTACGGTCCATTCTCAACCTTGATGGAGCGGATCTTGTTGAAGCCCCTCTCCATGATGTTCTGGCACTCCAGCATGAACTCACAGCGCTTTCCCTGGAAGTTCTCCTCCTCCCAGACTGTGATCTTGAACTGGCCCATCTGCTCCATCTGTTGAGTGTTCATGGCTGCTGCTTCTCCCTTGGGGGTTACTCTCTGAAGAATGTAAAAGGTTAAAAGATTAAAAGGCTTGATATTGGATGGATAGACATGACATACCTGCATGTCCAAAGCAGGTATACTGTCAAATATGCTATAAAATGTGAAATAATAACAAATATTTCAAAAGAGGAAAGATAAAGAACAGACTCTTCTGACCCAACAAGCTCATTCTTCTAACTAAAATACTACTTAATAAGATAGGAGGTGTGCTGCACTGATGTCTTTTGATCTAGAGAACATCGTACCTTTCTCTGGAAAGTTATTTTTTGTTAAGGTCTCACTGGAAGTGAAAAACTCTACTCATTCATCATTTTTCTATTTCTCCACAGTACAGATTTGTCTCTGTTTCGGGGAGATTCTATCAAGAGCAACCTGCCTGTAATTTTGACCCTGTAACTGAACTGTAGGAGCTCTGTAGAAATTAAATGCCACAACAGCAAACAGCAAACCACATACAGTGTCTGTAAGCAACAGTGATAGCATCAAAGCAAACTGAAGTCTCTCACTTTCAGAGTTTTTCATTTCTACCAAGCCTCTGTAGCTCCCATTATTCCAGGTTCTTTGACTTTTAGATGAAATGATTGTATTATGTGTACAAGCCAATGTACAATCAATCAATAAGGCTCCACCTTGCCAGCTTTCCCTGTAAAAATGGCTGCTGAGGTACAAAGCAGTTTAACCTAAAAGCACCAGTATGATGTGGCTTCCATGTTTTCACTCGTAGCAAAACAAGCCTCATTTGAAGTGCATCTGTCGCGTAGTCTATCTATCAAATATTGAGCAGCATCCTGGTGGCTGTCGGGCTCCACCCCAGTACACAGCTGTTCCATGATTGCAGTTTCTAAGCTGAGTCTGAGGTAGTGTGTTGGTATACTTACAGACAGTACTGAGGTGGGACAGATCCAGTATAATCAATGTCGGGGAAGAGACCCTCGCCTGCGTTTTTATAGGGCCAGGCCCCCTGGACCTACGCCACTCCATTAGCCCAGCAGCCTTGCACACTCAGCAGCTGAACGGGCCGGCTGAAAGGGGAGCATTAGCCTCGTGCTTTGTGGAGGCTCCAGAGCACCATTGTCCTCAGAGCCCCAAACTGACTTAGTCATCAATATGGCAGCCATGCTCAGTGGCAACCTGACCCAGGACTATACAATGGTAACGCACTGACACAACAGTTTGATTGGTGTGGCAGGATAATAGACACATTCTGGGAGCTGATCCCCTCTCTCTCCCTCTCTCCCTCTGCTGTAGGTAAACTGGATCCTAAACTGGAGGTGGGAAAAGGGCCCAAAGGCTTCCCACACAGTCAGTATTAGAGGCTTGTCATCTAGTGGGCATCCTTATATGCTTCTTGGATTCTTCGTGGATGATCTGGAAAGAGTGAGCAGGGTGGATTGCTATAGTAAGAGAAAAGCTACAGTTGTGTTAGTACTTTGTAAATAGCATCAGTTTAGAAACTTGTCTTTGTATTCTCACATACAAATCTGGTTATAGAAGTGAGGAGCTTTATCACAAAATAACTATGCTACATAGTGTGACAGGAGAGGAGTATTACCAGAGGAAGGGATTAAGGTGCTCTGTAGTTTAGTAACCCATAAATTCTCTTTTTGGGAAAAAAAAGACAAGGTAAAACAAAGACAATTATTCAATTGCAAGATGCAGCAAATACTGGGACATAGTATCATATATCCAGTGTATAGCTATATTTGAAATGACAGAATATTAATAAGCGACATGTCACAGAAACTGTATGAATCCTCAGGTTTATCTTTTAGGACAAAAGGATGTTTCAGTTTCTTCTGCTTCATTCTGGCAATTAGGTGATATTTTGACCATATAACCTCTGTGGATATTACAGATGTACAAACAAGTAGTTATAGCCTTTTCAGCTGTAAGCTGACAACAGATAAGTAATAATAAATCTAATGGTGCACAGTGCTGGTGACTTAATGAACAGACCTGTAATAATGGGGGCCCTATGGGTTCCAGCTTTGTGTTTTGAAGCCTATTTCTGTTGGCAAATGTGGACAGTAAACAGTGTTGTGAATGAAACCCAATGATGTTCTTCTCTCTTGTGCTGTGTTGGCATTTTAGTTTTAATAACAACTAAATTACATCATAATAATTACAATAAACTGCATGAACAAATTCAGGAGACAAAAGATTGACTCATACATGATGCTAATTGAGCACCGGAAAAATGTTAAATATCCATTGCAAACTGAACTGTATTTAACAATTAATCATTTCAAAAATCATTAACACACTCTGTTCTTTGTATTATTCCATCCTGCCTGTTCTTCAGTACATCAGTGTTTCCGTGGCCTCTGTGGCCTGTCATGCAAGACATGCTGTATTTTAGTGATAGATTTTCCTTCATCATTGGTGACATCTAGTGGTGGAGATATTTATTACACTCAGAGCAGTAGAAGCTCGTGAAACAGGGCTGTTCCACTTATTTTACCTTCAGCCTGTTGCCCTGACTGACCTGCAGCACAGCAGTGACAAACCACAGCTGACACCAGGCCTGAGAATCAAGAAGAAGTAGTTAAAAGTGTGTTTTAGTCAGACCGTCTGTGGCTCAGTCTGTATGTATGAGGTGTGTGTGAGTGGGTGTGAAGGGGGAGGGGTGGGCCTGGGGGCTCCCCTCAGGTGCCCTACACCTGGGGGCATGTGTGAGCTGTTTACTTGTATGAACAGCTCTCTTATTGTCCTCTGCTAACCCACTCATTGTCTTGCTCTTTACATGTGTGTGTGTCACTCTGCTTACCTACAGAGCAGGTGATGGGCAGGTGAAACAACAGGCTTATATAGACACAGATGTTGTGTGTTGGGTGTGTGCATATTGGTGTGTGTACATGTGTTCTTCCATCTGTGTGTGTGTGTGTGTGTCTTTGTGGGTGACTGCATAAAGAAGGACTTCCATCTGCTTTCTACAGATCTGGTAAGAAGCCTCAGATCCTTACCCTCATGTACACGTGTGCAGACACACATACTCACACATGCACACTGAACTTATTTCCCTGGTAAATACAGGGATTTGCATGGGCCAGGAACAGTGTAGTTTAGTACAAAGCTAGTACAGTTCTACTTTGAATCCCTATCTGGCTGTATTAAAAACCCATTCACTTCCTCTCACTGCTCATACAACACCTCTTCTCCTTCACATTTTTCTTCATCTTCAAATAGTTTGTCTAATTTGGAGACTTTTACACCCTTATATTTCTGTTTTTACACTGTTAGAGACAGAGACCTGTACTGAAATGCTCATGTGCCACAGGTGATAAATCCATAATGTTGGACTAGCATTACTGCTGTTGACTTCAACTTGATCCACTGCCACACAGGATGACAAAGAAAATGTAGAACACAAGTGTCAGTGAACGTTAATGTGCAAATATTGTAAAATGGTCTTTTTTTTTTAATCATAGGTCAGACTCTCATGTCAGTGGCCACCATGATTAATCTTTACCTGCTCTCTAATTGGTTCATGTTTGGAGCAGGTCAAATATTTGCCTCCATGTCCCACTCAAGCAGGTAAATGCTAAATGTTAGGAGTGATGACTTACGGATCACACAGCCTTACAGGCCAACAGGGTGGTGTCACCTGATTACTGCGCTGCGTGGTCTTGTAATGGTGACACATCATGATTTCCTCTCAAACTTAAAACGAATGGCTGCTCCCATGCATGCCTCACCCTGTAAAGTATGTACCATGTAGACTCAGTCCCCACTGTAGCAGCCATGGGTTAAAATCCAACCTGTGGCTCTTTGCTATGTATCATTACCAACTCTCTCCCTCTGCTGCCCTCAGAATGGCCCATAAAATAACTTTAACACAAAAAATAGTAATTTTCACAGTAGTGGTGTGCAGAGTGCTCATCCCATAAGCTTTTGCATCTTGTTTCATCATCATTTTTCCCCCATTGAACTATAGCATACCAGCTAGAAAAATCCTTTATATTTACTCCCATGTATAACCAATGGGCAGTTTAATATCTTGGAAAACTTTGCAACTAATACAACCCTACTGAAATGCACTGGCACACATTAAGTCCGTTCTCCGTTTGCGTTGGGGTGCCACAAGGTTCCTTGATGATATGACATGTAGGAGGAGTCTTGAAGGAGATGTATAAAAGATAAACACACCCTCATCCTTATTTCTTAATGCAATTAAATTATGCTATTATATGCTCATATTGTGCAACTGTATAAATAGGGTGCAGTGCAGGAAGTGTGTTAACATGGCCTGCTGAGGTAGATCTTGTTTTCTGGGTCAATGTGAGTCTGAACTATTTGAATAGTCAGTGAATGCGCAC
>OMNW01034748.1:14997-37615 GCA_900303245.1 Selene dorsalis | reverse complement strand
AATTCCCTCCCTCCTCTTAGGCCTGAACCCTGACTGACTTAATCTTATTTTGGTGAGACATACAATAATGAGTCCAGTTTACAATACTTGTTATTGTTATGCGCCAAAGTTTCTACCACAGGGGGTAAGAAGCTCAGACCTGCTAGCCTAGCATACTAGCATAGGAACAGTTGGCTGGACTCTGATAATTCTCATGAATGTCAGGACAAATGGTCTCTGGCCGTCCAAAGTTACTACAGCTGACTGGATACACTGGTGAAGTTGACTCTCACTCTGGTGGTCCTGAGGACATCACACATGTTGAGATGATGTGCTGTACACATGATCCCTGCCCTATAGCTGCTGATAGTGGAGCTGTGCTTTCCTTTAACATGCATCTTACATATGAGCCTTATCTGACAGAGAGGCCAGGTGGGGAGAGCAAATTATAAAGACAGTAGATAGGTGGCTTAGAGTCAACAGCATGTTTAATGAGTGTGTTGGTCATGTAAAGTGTAAGGAAAACAGAAGAACACCTGCTTAAAGCCGTTCACTTGTGATAAGACCACCTCAGACATATACGACAGACATGTACCAGGATTGAACAGGCCTTTATGTGGTTAGTACTGTACTGACAGTAGGGGGCAGCAAAGAGCAAAACGTGTGTGTATCCAAGAAATACACACAGGATACGTTTTTCCGCACATTTTTCCCATACTGGCATCTTTCTGACAACCACTCTGAAACTTGGAGAAATGCATGAAAACAGCCTCTAAAAGCCATTACAATGAAAATATGGTGAGGACCGGCCTACATGTCCTCACTTTACAAAATGGTCCTCACTCCAAAGGTTTAAAATTCACAGTTGTCCTCACAATGATAGGAGTACAAACACACACACACATCTTATAGTGTTTCTGAAACCAAACAATCTGACAAACACATCCACTCCACACAGTGATTGGTCCGGTGTGTGCATGTGACGGCAGGATCGTTCTAAACATCTCTCCCACTGTACTTAAGCTACTGTCTGCTCTTTATCAAAGTTAAGAATTTCACAAAGAAAACGTTTGAACGTGTTAATGACTTGGACGCCAACGCCATGGTTGGTGGCAGCACAGTAATATAAATCATATTCAGGCAGCAGCTGCTCATTGGTATCCTGCAGTGACACTTTCACAGGTTGATCACTGTGTTTACTTCATCATTAGCAGGATTTTGGTACCAGCAGCTTTAAATGCTCCCCTTCAGAACAGATTTTAACACTAACTGTGCATTCAGTCCGTTACAATCAACACAAAGTTCTATTTTTTTGAGGTAAAGATATCAACACTGAGGTACTGGAGTATACATCACCAGGATTCATTAAAGTAGTAAAAACTCTGTGGAGATAAATCATTAAATTCTAATGAGGCACCATGTACTCATACCTGTAGGGAGAGGAAGCAGTGGGTGGAAGGTAATTCACCACATCTGCGTCCACAGTGGCACAGATGATTTGGGTGATCAGTCACACGCGGGGAGAAGCTGAAACACTGTGGGGAACGTATGGGTGTTTTCCATCTTTTCTGGAATACGAGCGGTCTCTCCAAAAAGATTCAAATTACCGATGTAAAAAGTTCAGTGCGGTGGTAGCAACAGTCATTTGCAATATTGGGGGCTGAGGGACGTTTTCCCTCCCCGATGATGGACTGACAGACAGGCATGAAATTTAGTGCTACAGTCCTGCAGTATTGCGTATTACGGTACCACATGCTGCCACTGAATCTTTCAGTACTACAGCAGTAAGTAGGACAGCAAAACCCACGTTCACAAAAGTCAGTCACACTTTCAGCCAAGATGAAAACACGTGCTAATGTAATGTCATCTTAAACAACATGGAGGGCCTTATCTACTGAGATCCCAGATAAGGAGTGCTAAATTGCGTGTTTATGGTAAAATGTTGTGTGTTTGGTTAGCAGACGTTTTGCAGGTGATCTACTAAGAGTAGCTGCCTAAATGACAACACGCAAACCGCAGTATTGAAAAGAGGTTGCAGGTGTGGCTGCAGGTTTTTGTTCCAACCAAGCAGCAGCACACCAGACTTGACTCAGTTAATCAACTGATCTCAGTCTTCAGACAGTTGGTCAAACTGTGTGTTCTTGATTGGTTGGAACAAAAACCTGCAGCCACACGGCCCTTTGAGGAATAGTTTGGAGATGTCTGATTTCCACCATAGAAAGTTTGGAAGGAGAGCTGGATGGCCATAAACACAGAATGAGATTTGATCCGATGGATTAGTAGAGAGGGCAATATAAACATATTGTTGAGCTGCAGCTGCAGCAAACTAAATGTGGGTGGTAAAACAACAAGAGAACAGATGAAATGAAGAGAAGATGAGAAAAACTGATTCATCATAAAACCTCAGCAAACAGGGAAGAGATGCCCTGACCAGCGTTGAGCAGCAGGTGCAGCTCACTGCTCACAGACTGCTGGTTAAAAGTCATTGCTTCTGAACTGTCCATGTTGCGATCCCTTCGGCCTCGCTGCCTTCTGTTACTGTTTGTTAACATTAGCTCAAGCTTCCACCAACAAGCTGCGGCTGACTGATATCAGGTGTTGACAGGTTTAGCAGGTAGATATTTGTTTTAAAATCTCCAGAGCAAACTGCAAAGCAGAATACGTTGTGACGTTGATTGTGATTCTTTTTTATTCCAACAACACAGACAGCAGCTCCGACGAGCTGTGTGTGAGGTGACGACCAGGGGGAGAACTCTGCAACTCATACAGACAGTACACAACTGTGCAGGTGCGTCTTTACTTCCTGTCAAAAGTATGTTTGATTTATTTTTTACAAGCAGAACATTCATGTCGTTTGCACAAGATGAACAATTGATGTTCTCAACAGGATTCCACACATTCTTGTGGTTGGTTGACATTTTAAATGATTGTGATTGTGTTGAGACACTGTATGAGTAAGTTGAGGTCCAGAGTGAGGAAGCACAAACTATGTGACCAGCAGGGACAGTAGAGAGAGGGACATATTCAAAAGTCTGCTGTCTAAGTTGTGCTACATCAGCTTCCAGAAAAGTTTTGCACTGATGGCAGATGTTCTGACCAGACTGAAGAACTTGACTGAAACTCTGCAGAACAGGAAGACCACACACCCAAAAGCCTGTGAGATCATGAAAATGTGTATCAAATACATGAAAAGACTCAGAACAGGCCCAGGACAACGGGCAGCGAAGCAAGCCAGACACAGGAAGTGATGGAATTTCAGGTTGAACAGTTTAGAGTTGGCATTATTGACTCTGCACAGTTCATCTGAGCAGTGGCAAAGAGAACGAAAGCAGAGGCCAGTGTCCCAGCAGACAGAGAGGAGTGTTACAACAGCCTCATAAATCAAGTGACACTCTGTAAACTTGACAAATGGAACTGTGACAACCCTCAATATGGAGAAGATGATGTGAGAGCTTTGTGTCATGTCCTACACCTGAATAACCAAGAGGCACGCCCTGAGTTCACTGAAATGGAAGAAGAAGCTGTTCATGGCAGTGCACACACTGTCCACAAGTAATAGAGACTAGGGCTGCACGATATAACGCTTGAGCATCACCATCGCATGTGCAACAGTCACATTGCAGGACGTGAGATGTTTTATTTCTTTTTTAGAAAACCCTAACTTGTTTGTTTTGTATCTCTGAGCCCTCTCCTTGCACTGCTGTAGAGTTGTCAACAGGCCTGAAATTTAAAATCAGACCTGGCCCAACCCATGGATGTTTAAGCCCAGATGGACTTGATGCAGACCGACTCACTAGCATTATTTCTTGCCCTAAAAAAAAAAAGGGAAGACTGAGGCCCAACCAGAGTTACTTGTATGTATCTTCCGCCCGAACTCGGCCTGAACCAGCACATCTGGTCGTGTAGGTCAGACCTCTTGCTCTGCTTCATTTTGCACACCGAAGGAGATGATTTCAGATTTTGATCTTTTAAACGAAGATTATTATTCATTGAGCCAATTTTATGCAGAAGCAACTCAATGTGCTCCACAAGAGGAATACATGTAAAAGGACCCGGCGCAGTTAATTATAAAACAAACAATACAAGTAAGCAGACAAATATATGCACAGGCAGATGCACAAGGAAACTGGAATGTGTACCAGATTTATAGAAAAGGTGTAGGGAATGCATGTGGATTTAGTTCAATAAGAACAAAACAGAGCAGAGCTTGGCCCAGTAAATACTGGCTGCAAAAGGAAGTGTTGTTGGTTTGCTTTTAAAACTAGTAAATGTTGGGCCATTTCTAACTTTTCTTGGAAGGTCACTCCATGTTTTTGGAGCACAGTAGCTGAAAGCAGCTTCACCTGCTTTAGATCACACAGAGGACAACAAGGAGGCTTTTAAAGGCCTCATGAAAGAAAAATGTATTTTCCCATCTTAATCCTATACCCGCGTTAATTGTTCATCCATCTGTGATATTCATGTCGAAAGTATAGTTTGTGTTTTCTCTTTCTTTAAATCGGTTTGATGACTCATCCTGCACTTAAAGGCGTTGCAAAATTTGCGAAATTGTTTCTTGAAAAACTATAAATCCTGCCTGTCACCGTCACAACCTCAGGGTCAGACACTGTTTGTGAATGAGCTGACAGAGGGGCATCAGCTTCGTAACAGGGATGAGCCTGTATCTCCTTCCAGCAGAACTCCAACATCTGTTTCAGAACACCTTAAAGATTTAAAACCTGTTGTTCTTTGTTTTTGTTTGTCCTAGTTTCATTGTTCACGTTTTTCTGCAACACACCACCTGATTTTCCCCTGAAGGTAACAGGGTTCAGGAAGAACCGTAAACAAATAAAATTGATGATGCTAAGCCAAAGACAGACCCTGGGGTCTCCAGGGAATAAGTGAAGTCTAATTATCTGTGTTTGGAGCTGGAGTCTGGGTCGTACCATCTGTGCTGCGTGTTTTCAGAATAGAGCTGCAGCACCAGTGTGCATATTGATTTTTAACCTGGTGACCACTTCAGCGGGAGTTTGATGGATGTTAACAATATGACGATTTGCACAAATATGTCCAGAACTGCAGTGACAAAAAACCTAAAAAGGCTGCACACAAGAAAAGAGACCAGGACTTATTCAAACAGGGACAGCCTGAGAGAGAGAGAGTGTGTGTGTGTGTGTGTGTGTAGTGTGATGATGTTATCATTATGTAATCTTATTACTTATTATGTAATCTTATTTTTTGGTCTTGGGTCATGAGTAACGTTATATGTAGTCTTTTGTATAAATGTAATTATTAGAGCAATCTGAGGCTGCAGTGGGTGGGCGGCTGTGGCTCAGGAGGTGAAGCAGGTCGGTGGTTCGATTCCCAGCTCCTCTAAGTCGCATGCTGAAGTGTCCTTGGGCAAGACACTGAACCCACACTTGTCCCTTGGTGTGTTCACTGGGTGTGTGAATGTGTGTGAATGGTTAGCTTCAAGTGCTGTGTCTAGCACTGTATGAATGTGTGTGTGTGAAAGGGGGAATGTGTCAGTGTAAAGCACAAGAAAAGTGCTATGTAAGTGCAAGTCCATTTACCATTTAAGACAATGATCAGCAGAGGTGGTGATGTCACCACAGGAAACTTGTGTCTTAGATTAACTAACAAATTCACACTTACAGGCAGGGCAGCTGCATAGGGCGGAAAGGTGATGAAAATTTTAGGGGCCCACAAAACCCCCCAGTAGCCTAATCTTTCAATGACTGAATTATTCTGTATATAACCCTGACTAAAACAACACAGTAAATAAAACAAGATAATACTGATATGACATGATATGATATGATATGATATGATATGATATGATATGATATGATATGATATGATATGATATATGACATGATATGATATGATATGACTTTTTACTTTAAATTGAACGCGACTTGTCTGTGTTCATTGACAGAGTACACTTGAGCTGTGCAACGATCTTGTGATGTCGTCTTATCATTCAATAAAAAAAATGTCATCATCAAACTTATGAGCTTTAGAATTTCATGGCAACGATTTTAGAGGAATTTGCATCAAATAACCGACAAAAATATTTATATTGCTGGAGTATGCTGGTTGACATTAAACATATTGCACAGCCCTGATGAATATTTCTGTTTTCTTTGTTGAGATTTTAAAAAGGATTTTGAAACTTGAAAAGTCTGCAGGTCTCATTATCCATCATCTGCTCAGTGTAGTAAGGGACTTTTTTGATGATGATTAAAAGTAGTTGAGAGAGAAGCAATTCTGTGATTCCCGATGGTTACCATGGATACTGTAATATTTTACTTTCTGAAACATGCAGGGCTGATCCAGCTTTGGTTCCAGGTGGAGAGATTGGTTCAGTGCTGGATAATCTACTTAGGAACCTGCAGCTCGTTCCAACACGTCCTGCTGCTTTATGCTGGACTCATTCCTACATGTAAGGAAGGCTGGAAATAAATCACATGGATAGAAGAATGAGAGTGAGAGAGAGAGCGAGCGAGCGAGCGAGCAGTGGCCATCCTTCCGTAGCAGTATGGCTGGCACTGACAGCTGTGGCAGTTCCAGTTATTGAGTCGATGGGTAATTGGTCTCACAGGAGAGAAATGAGGCAGTGTGTGTGTGTGTGTGTGTGTGTGTGTGTGTGTGTGTGTGCGCACTTGTTGTGTGTGTATCTGTCATGTTAATGGGCATGTACCAAACATGTGTGTATCAGGAGGAAGATGATGCACCATATCGAAGATTACCCAAGAGGGGGAAATCACAACTGAACACTTGGATGCTTGAGCACCATTTGTCACCCATTTAGGAAACAAACGAGTTGAGCACCATCCTGTGAAAATCTCTCCGCTCAGGTATCATCTCACATAAAAACACATGCAGTGTGCTGCAGTACAAGAAAAGAGAGTCTTCAAGTCTTAAGAGCTCAATCTTAAAGCGGAACTATGCAAGTCTGGTCGCTTTTCTGCAGTTTTGATAACCTGCATGTGCATTTGTTTTTGACAAAGCCGGCGAAAAAGCAATCCATGGAGCGGTGGATAACGTTATATGACATATATGATGTTATGTGTATATTTGTCACAGCTGGGACACCGGATCAGTGGCGAAGTACTGCACTGATGTTGCAAGGTTGGTTTTCAGCCAAGAGACGCTGGTGGAAGACAGAGAGCCTCCATTCTCCCTGTAACAAGTTACAAGTCATGTATGTAACCATCACAATTACTCTGAAGCTGTTTAATTAAGGTAAAAATGTAGCATAGCTACACGAAACAATCTTGCATAGTTCCTCTTTAAAGCCAGGATCACCACAACTGGAGTGCTGTATGACATCATCATGGCATCACATGTGACATCTGTGGGGAACAACGAGGAAACAACCAGGACCACTGAGCAGCAGCAACAAGCCACATCAGCCATCAGTCAGTGAACAGTGACACAAAGATAACTCACAACACGGAGTGGCAAGAGGTCAGAGGTCACTGACCAGCAATAAGTGGACAGCTGGAGAGAGATCAAGGCGGACAGGTACCACCACTCCCATATCTGACCTCATACTGAGGTGACATCATGTCAACAAATAAAACCTTTTATTGTGGAGGTATTTTTGTTGTTTAGTCTGTTGTGTTGTCATATGTTATCACATGCACACAGGTTTCTCACTGTAATAATGAATAATTCCAAACTGATGATGGACCTGCATTTAGTACATTGTGTCAAACTTAATTTTGACCCAACAAAAGCTCATCTCAGTGTGTAACCTCCTGCTGTTAACTCTCATTCAAACAGGCTGTGGAGAGACTGAGAACTGACTTATTGTCTTATCTTTTAAGATCTGTCCCCACAACTCCCCCAACCTGAATGACCCATACAAGTGTCCCCTGAAATATTGCCCCCTATAATCACAGACCACCAGCCTTGGTTGTCATGGTTGCCCTGATAAATATTGTGTAAACGGTGCTGACAGCAGTGTTTCAGTGATTACAACAATAAGGTTTAAGAAAAAAATAAGTGTTTGGGTTCATGTCAGTACTTCTGCCTTATAGGTACAGTGTGTAGAACTGTTCCTGGTCCTCCTGACGTGGACTTTGTCTCTTTATACTTCATGCATAATGATTGGTCATAGTAACTTTAGATGACTTATTAGCTGATTTTACTGGAAGTCTGTCCTAATTTGACCATTCTACACTGCAAAAGGCCAGCTTTCAAAAACAAGAAAAAAAAGTACGAATATTAGGCGTATATTACTTAAAATGAGCAAAATTATCTGCCAACAGAACAAGAAAATTTGGCTTGTCAAGACTTTCCAAAACAAGTAAAAGTATCTAACCTCAGTGAACGCACAAATACCTCAAAATTAGTGTATTCTCACTAGCAACAAGTGCATTATTCTTGATTCAAATGAAATATATGAGACCTATTTTCTCAACATGTTTTAAGATATTCTTAAATTAAGTAAATGCTAGTGCCATCATCTTGACATAATGGCATGCACTAGGCATTATATATCTTGAAACCAGCAGTCATACTAAAAACTATTGTACTTTTCTTGGTACAGTTAACAATATTTTTCTCATTATGTAGAATAATTTTCTTAAAATTCTTGAAACAAGGCAAAGTCGTGGAATTTATATACTATATTAATGCCTAAGAGCAGCTGGAGTAACTTTGAGTTAGCAGTTCTTTCTATCTTTGACCACTGAAAAACCCAGTTGTGTCCAGTGTTCCAGTTGTTAAAGTTCCATGTTCCATGTGAAGTGGTGGGAGGATGTTAACCTCTTGGGTAACCCAGCAGGATGCTAACAGACTGGACCTGTCAAGCACTGAGAACTATACTGGAACTTGTCGACAAAACCAAGCAGGAACTGGGACTATTCTAAATCCACAGTGTACTAACCTCAGAGGAGAAGCATGACACTTATACTCTAGAGATCTATGTGCAATCATGTGTGTTTGTGTCTGTGTGTCTGTGTGTGTGTACGCGCGTGTTCGCATGCATACACACACACACACACACACACATGCATGGTATTTTGTATTTTGTCTGTGTGTCTCACATGGATGAAGCAGAGCCCAGAACTAAATGCATGTCTGCTTGAAAATGGCTCTGTTACTTACTGGGTGGATTTCAAGGTGTCAGCCTCCAGGCTAGCTGAGTAAGAGTCTTAGAGAGATCAGGCACTCAAACGCTAACACACAGACACACACACACACACACACACACACACACATAGCCCCATATTAACAGTGGTCTCTACTGGCAGAGACACTGAGCTTCTGTTTGTAACACAGCAGATCCCTTTGATGTGCAGTACCATTTTGCATGCTGCTGTTCCTCTCCTCTCACTCCCCTCTGTCCACACACACACACACACACAGCCAGTTAAGGGAGATGTCCAAGTTATCTAATGTGTTCAGTGCATGTTGTGCTGCCAGACTCCATCTGGCCAGAGCCAATTCCTAACCAAGGACCGGCCAGGAAGAAACATCAAACGGCATGTAAAACCCTCTTACTGGGTGCCCAGCTTAATTTGTCTGTCTGTGTGTGTGTGTGTGTTTGGGGGAAGCATATGCACAGTGATTTGCAAGTCATACTACCTCGTTAATTCAGACTGACAGAAACTTACAGCATCTCTATCACTGAAGAAAAGAGACCTACTAACAGGTAAACCAGGGTACAAGTTTGTACACTCAATACTTTTTAAAGTACTTTTACAAAAATTAGTTCAGAAGACAGCACTGATAGAGATCATTGACCAGGTTTATTAGATACATAATTGTTATTTTTTTTATAATAAATATACAGTTTTAAGAGAATAAGTCCTCAGGACGTCTGTGTAGCATGTTATTGTGATTTGTACTGTCATAGTTATGTTTTGTTACAGTATCACAGTAATTATGACAGAGGCACAGGTGTAAGTGCAGTGACGTAGTATTAAGATAAAGTCTACGTTAGGAGGAGGTTGTGATGGATGAATGGAGAACACACAGGAGAGCAGTGTTCGATTCCCATGTGAAAGTAGCAGTTTATGTTCATTCTATCATCCATGACGGCTTAGCTTAAGTGTTATTGTTGTAACCATGACAACATTGTTAAGTAAGTAGTTATTTTAACCAAAATTAGAATCTTTAACTAAACCGAACCAATCCATGATTGTTATTACTGTAACCACAGCAACAACGGTGTGGTATATACCCAGACAATCTGAGTAAAGGTGGACGTGGACTTTGTGACATCATGTATAGATTTCTGTGGGAGCGCTGCCATCTTGGCAGTGTCTGACTTCCGTCCCTAACTTCCTCTAAGCCTTCCTCTGGGCCTTCAAAAAGTCATATTTCCATGATATGGCCCCTTTAAGGCCTTGTTCACACTGCCACTCCAAATCCAATTTTTGTCATATCCAGATTGTATCTAGTTTGAGTTTTTTGACAGTCTAAACAGCCAAAAACCACATGAAATCTGATTTTTCCAAACGGATTCAAACCACATATGGAGGTGGTTTCAAACGCGACTCCAATCGGATTTGTAGAGATCCGATTCAATGCAAACAGTGTCATTGCTTAAGTAGGATTTGGAAGCATAATTTGTGTCACTCGCAGCGCAAAACAAGGACGACGGGAAGACCACACAGCTCAGCAGTCGCCTCCATTTCCATCACTTTCGTGCAATTAGCAGTTTATTTACGCCACGGCTCCACATAATGACTTGGGACATGGACACAGTTCCCTGTCATCCATTTTGTTTGTTTGTGGGCTTTTTACAGTAGAAACCAATGTGGATGAGACACGCAATACGGACACATGTGGATCGGATCTGATCACTTGCAACATGTAATGTGGACTGTCAGTGAGATCGGATCCTGATCAGATCAAAAAATTGGATTTGTGCTGCTCCTAAGTGCTATTTTGTGCATGTAGAAACTCACCGACCTGTCAATCAAAGAGGCCACGCCCTCAAACACACAAAGTTTAAGCTTTAATAAGATGTAAACAAGTGAGTTACATAAAAAAATCAATCCCTGCAAATAAACATGTTGATTTCTGCTGTAAAGTTGAACATTGTAACATGGGAGTCTGACTCACTGTTGGAGCCACACTCTAGTGGTCATTACAGGAACTGCAATTTTTGGTTCTTCAACATTTGCAATAACCATAACCACGACAACCACCACAGACGGTTGTAACTAAATACCTGTTCGCTCAGATTGAACGACTTCTTGTTTTTCACAAACATATTTATTAAATGGGACAAATTTCACATCAAATGACACTGACTTCCCTCCGAGGAAAGGAAAAGTTTCATCCCCTCAGGAGGTGGGTAAAGCAGCTAGTGGGTGGCCAATCATCATGCCGCAATTTTTGTTAAATTTACAAAAGTGTTGTTTTATTTGGAACAAAACCCTACCCCTGACCCTGAGAACACACAACTCCAGAGCACCCCCCCAGCTGTCACCAGCAGCAGCCAATCATGTCCCAGAACACATCCAGCTTACTCATTTCCAATTCCTGCTGCTGATATGCCTTTCCAATTCGTTTCCTTTTCACTTTGAATAACTGATGTTGCTTCGCGAGGCTGATTGGGCTCTGATGCCCCTAACCCCCCCAACAACAGCATCTGCATGGGAATGAAGAATGTGCCGAAAGCTGCACCTGAGCATCTGGCGATCCTGATGGGAGATAGTGTCACTTTTACAAGATCAAACAGGCGGAGGTTTAATAATGCTATTTTTTTTCAGTCTCCTTTACTCAGGAAGACAAATGTTTCCTTTCAAACACATTAGCATTTTGATAAGCCCTGCTTGAAGACCTTTCTCCGCTCGCTCTCCTGCCAGAGCGATAAGGAGCTGCAGTCCAGCCTTTATGACAGCATGGAGTAATTGGAACGCAGCATGTGAGAGGAGAAGTCGGCTTTTAAAGAGGAGAAGGGAGGGGAAGAAAAGCTCTTTCAGGTGGATAAAGTTTGCTGATTCAGTAAGTAATGAAATGAAGAGGGAGTGAATAAGGGAAGAAGACAGGTTCTCAGTGTGACACTGTAGGCGACTGTGGGAGTGGGACAGATGTGAAAAGAAGGTGGATTATTCAGTCACCTGCTGATGTAGGGGGTTTAGAGGATGTGGCATTCAAGCCCTCACACTCAGCTCATCTCCACAGACCCTTCTGCCTATTGAAGGTGGCTCTGCACTAATTATGTTAAGATGCGGGAAAGGCCAGCATCAGCACCAGCATCAGCACCAGCACCGGCTTTTTGTTCTCTGGTGTCAGGTCTTCTTGCCTCAAATCCCCACAGCATATTATTCATGTTACAGGCACGGTAGCATGTGTCGGACAGGGCACAGACATCACACCTGACCAGGCTGCACGGCCAAGTGACCTCGATTGGAGGGAAAGGAAGTACTCATCCATCAGGTGGAAGCACTGATAAGCAGTGTGTCTCCCAAACATTGGCCTATTTAGCAGAGATAACAGACGACCTGGAAAATGACTACCCAAAGTGGTGTTAAGTGGAGCCATGAGGACAGAGCACAAGAGAAAGATAAGGCGAGAGTAATACAAATCTAGAGAATGTAATAAACACCAAAACACCTACAAACGTGAAAACAGAGGTGCTCTTCAATATCACAGTGATGAGCTCCATTAGGATGAGCAGCGATGTCACAGATCTAGTAGACAATGAGTGTAAAATTTTAAGAGTTATCTAAATAAATAACTCTTACACAAAATAATGCGACTCCCTGCATAATATGCAGGCTTTGGCTGATTTGTGCATTGAATTATGTGATCACATGATCAGGTTTTTCCGGAGGGACTGTCAAGACAGAAAGAGGACCAACTAAAAGAGTGTGTCATTTTGCTTGACCCTGCTCTGCCACTGATAATCTGAATGATGACAAGTCCGTTTTATGGTTATGTTGAACCATTGTCGTCAGAAATAATACGTTATAATACATTATGTTTAATAACTAGAATAATCGCTCAAAATGAGCAGAGGGAGGTGTGAAGTGTGTACAAACAGCTGTTCATGGCTTTCAACTCTCCCACTCTCTCTCTTTCTGTCTCTCTGTCCCAAACTTCTATTTACAACCATCAGAAGGAGCAGGAGAAGCCAACTAAGTGTATCTGTCTTTTGATTTTCTGTTCTACATCAGTAGTTCACAGAGGGTTTATTAGTGCAAGCCCTGGTTATATGTGTTTATATAAGTGGATCTGTGGCAGGGCAAATTACATTTCATATCATTGCTAGAAATAATAATAATAATATAGTGTTTCTCAATTGCAACACAATGAGAAAACATGTTAATAGTGACAGGGAAAGTCTGTACAGAATATGAAATGCTAATATGTATGTATGAGCAAGAAATGATGGACTGTTCTGAGAACAGCATTAAGAGCTGTGAGAATGATGTGTCTGATGTGTGTAAATTGAATTAAACTGATTGAGAGAAACTGTAATAACGTTACTACATTAATGGGAAAACAAGCCAAATATTCTCTTGGCAGACACCATGTACGACCGCTCCGCTGATCGTCAATCACTCAGATGATCGCCCGTAGGCACAGCCAGGATATTTTTAGCGATCACACTGCATTTTGAGATGTCAGTGATAACGCTGATAAGTACTGCATTAATAAAACACATTACATTTCTAAAACCAGACGCATAATATACCACAGAGAATATTAGATTTGATGGGGATTCAGTGAATTGTTTAGTTGTAAATAAACTTTGAGTTCAGTAACTATATGACCAGATGGCCGAGGCAGAAGAAAAAACAAACTGTTCACTTCAGAACATCAGACCCTGATAACAACTCTTCACATCAGACCCTGAGCTGCTGTCCATAGTGCTGAGAGGGGGGAGCTGCTGCCTCTCCTGATGGAAAACCAATGTTCCAGGTTGAGGGGTTTGATGTTGGGTCTGTTGATGGCCTGTTAAGCCTCACTTTCAATTGAGTTTTCTTTGCAGTTTGTAGCCTTCGTTCTAGTATTTGGTCAGCTTTGTGCTGACTGGAATTTCACATTAAAGGGGACATATTATGAAAATATCACTTTTTGAAGGCTTTTGTGTTTGGCTTGCCTTCAAAATGTGAGAATTGCCAAAAAAATCTGTAATTTGCAGGCTCCCTAGATTGAAATCCATGTGGTTTTGCAAGCCGTTCTGTCATACAATTACCTAACTAAGTTTTCAAATTCGATTGCGGCGCGGTGGTGCAGTGTCACCTCACAGCAAGAGGGTTCTGGGTTCAAACCCGCCGGCCGGCTGGGGCCCTTCTGTGTGGAGTTTGCATGTTCTCCCCGTGCATGTGTGGGTTCTCTCCGGGTACTCCGGCTTCCTCCCAGAGACGTGCAGGTTAGGTTAATTGGCGACTCTAAATTGTCCATAGGTGTGAATGGGAGTGTGAATGGTTGTTTGTCTGTATATGTTAGCCCTGTGATAGACTGGCGACCTGTCCAGGGTGTACCCCGCCTCTCGCCCCTAAGTCAGCTGAGATAGGCTCCAGCTCACCTGTGACCCTAGTGAGGATAAGCGGTATAGAAAATGAATGAATGAATGAATGAGTTTTCAAATTTGCACAATACCACCCCTACCTGTGAGTATGTCCACCCACAGATTACAGACTAGCTCTGTGGAAAACCACGATGTTGTTTAGTTCCACTAGTGAAGGATCTACCAGCAATATGAGACCCAGGGGTTACGTCTGTGTTGTTGGCTGTAGGTCTACAGACCAACACATATCTTTACACAGGCTCCCATTTGCACAGGAACAACAGGCCCTGTGGATTCATTTTATTTTTGAGGGGAATGTCCCACCTGAAGTTGGAAAAAATCTGTATCTGTGTGTCAGTCACTTCACACCTGACTGCTTTTCCAACTTGTAGCAGTTCAACAGTGGGATTGCCGCAAGACTTGGTGAAATAGAGGCAAATGCTTGACATTTTCACACAGATACACTGAGGTTAGTATGTTGTGCTTTAGCCTGTAATGTTGGCTTTGTTTCACTGTTGTCCGGTAAACAGCATAGATTTATGGTTAATGTGTGTGTGCGTGTACAGGAATGTAAATTAGGCCCCCATTGTACATTACTGTATTGGCCACTATTGAAACGAATAGAGGCCCAGCCACAAGGCGAGCTGCTATGTCCTCAGCAGCAGCGATGCAATTGAGAATGTATGTTATTTCAGATGAGATCTAAATCACTTGTTAGTGGCAAACTGTGGACGAGGGAAATGAGAAAATCGGTGAAGGCTGTGTTTCTTTTGCATTTTTCAAAATGTACCATTAGCGCTAATGGTACATGAACACCAATAAAGAGGTCATGTAAGCAATTATAGGTAGAGGGGGAAGACCCCTTAGAAGGTAGCTCAGTCTCAGACATTGAGGATCAACATAATGTCTCCTATAATCCTGTTGACTAATCCCTTTTTAATAGAATGGATTCTTCCACAGTTCCCCATAAGACACCCACATACATAGTGTATGAGAACTGTCTTCTGTGAGGTGTGCCGTGTCAGCGGGTATCAGATGTGCAGACAAGACATATAGGCACATTTCTGTCTGAAGAAGTAAGCAAGCACTCGTGTTGGAAATCTTCAACTTTCAGCTGCAGTGTATACCACAGCATCTTTCTTCAGACTTGAAAAAGTAATTAACAATACTTAACTGATTAAAGAATGTGATTTTGATAAGTAACTTTGAAGACTTTATATACTCCTACTCACTGAGGCGCTGGGGAATATTGAGAAAAAACTTAATTGCTTATCATGTGCCTTTTCCCCACAGATCTTTCGTGCAATGCATTTGAAGGTTTTTTAGTATGACTCCTTTCAAAGGCACACCAGAAATTATATGGAGCCTGCAATTGTGCACTATCGAAAGACCGCACAGGATCGAATGTTGGAGCAGCTTGGTCAACAGCAGAGTGTACTAATCCTAGGTGGTGACTTGAGAGATGATTCACCAGATACCTAATATGCTGCTCTGGCAGTGGGTTATGCTATTTTTTTTCACTTTACAAGAAACTCAAGAAATGTCATGTATTGTATATGTTCAGTTAGTAAATGTATTTTTATTCAAGGTCATTATGCGAAGTTTGGCAGCTATACAGTGATGGACCTCAAGAGCAACACTGTTGTTGATGTACAGCTGGTTCAGGTGGGTGAGATATTATCTGTAATCTATTCAATAAATCTGTTTTTAGTAAGTGCTGAAATAAAAATGCTGACACAGTTAGCTCGTGTTTTTATGTCCTCCAGAGCAATGAAGTTGGTGGTAGCTAGATAGCTAGATAGATAGCTAGCTAGATAGCTAGATAGATAGATAGATAGATAGATAGATAGATAGATAGATAGATAGATAGATAGATATACTTTATTGATCCCAAGCTGGGAAATTACAGTGCAGCAGCAGCATTACACACAGTGAAAATACCAACACAATGAAAAAAAAGAATAATCTATACATATTAAAATAGCAATATAAAATGCAAATATGAAAATGTAAAAACAACAAAAAGCAATATTGATCGTAGTGCAAAAATAAAATAAAAGTAAGGTTCAGTGAACAGACCGCATAAAAACATCTATGTTTTATCTATGTATGTATGTTCCGACCAGAGTTTTAGCTGTTATCGTACAGTGTGATGGCATGTGGCAGGAAAGATTTCCTGTATCTGTCCCTTTGACAGCAGCCTGTGAGAGAAGGTACTCCGCTGTCTGTCTGCTGTGTGATGGAGAGGGTGCTGATCATTTTTCATGATGGATAACAGTATATTCAGCTTTCTTCTCTCCACCACGGTCTCAAAAGACTCCAGCCTGAGATCATGTACAGAGCCAGCGTTCTTATCAAGTCTGTTCGTGTCGCTGGCTCTGATGCTGGTGCCCCAACACACAGCAGCAAAGAAAATGGCCCTGGCAACAACAGACTGGTAAAAGATCTTCAACATCTTGCTGCATATGTTGAAGGATCTCAGCTTCCTCAGGAAATAGAACCTGCTCTGCTCATCCCCTTCTTGTACACAGCCTCAGTATTAGATTTCCAGTCCAGTCTGTTGCTGATCACCACTCCCAGGTATTTGTAGTTCTCCACCTCTTCCACCACCTCCCCCCTGATCCGTAGTGGCTGTGAGGGCGTCTTCTTCCTCCTGAAGTTGGACACCATCTCTCTGGTCTTGTTGACATTCAAACTCAGGTGATCTGTTCGCACCAATCTACAAAGTTGTCTGCCAGTGCCCTGTCCTTGCCCTCCCTCCCTTTGATGACACAACAGCTGAGTCATCAGAAAACTTCTGCAGGTGACATGACTCAGAGTTGTGCTGACAGTCAGTGGTGTATAAGGTGAAGAGGAAGGGAAAAAGCACAGTCCCCTGTGATGAGCTCCTATATCACTGACCACCACATCAGACAGGACACTGCCCAGACGGACAAACTGTGGCCTGCCTGTCAAGTAGTCAGTAATCCAGGAGAACACCCATCACCCACAGCTTCTCACCCAGTAGCAGAGGTTGAATGGTGTTGAAAGTTGACTGTGATCCTCATGGTGCCTCCTCCCCCATCCAGATGCATATGGGCTCGTTGCAGCAGGTAGAGGACAGCATCATCGACTCCTAAATGTGGCTGATAGACAAACTGCAGGGGGTCCAGAAACGTCCTGACCTGTGGCCCCAACTGGGCTAAGACCAGTCTCTCCAGGACCTTCATCACATGAGATGTGAGGGCGACTGGTCTGTAGTCTGCCGGGTCAGATGGGATCGACTTCCACAGCATCGGGACTTTCTCCTGACTCAGACTCAGGTTGTACAGATGCTCAAGTACAGGAGACAGCTGGCTGGCACAGGTCTTCAGGATCCTGGGGGTGATGCCATCAGGGCCTGAAGTCCTTGGCTGATGTGGTCTTTCCACCTTACTATATGGAAAAAGAGGGTTTAAAGGGTCCCTCTGAGGCACGTAATGTAATTCTAGATTGCATTGTTAGAGACCGTCACCCTCAAATTCAAAAATTCCTGAGAGAGGCCAAAATCACCCACTATTATTTGTCTGGAACATGGAAAATGTTATTCTTCATGCTATGAAAAGTCCTGTTTCCATTTTTAAAAATCTGTGTTGGTTGATCACATGTGTAACACAGTATTTACTTTGACCACACATTATTTTCTTTATATTTTTCTTGAGTTTATCGCTCACAGGTGTTGTATTTAGTCTATTAAACACCGTCAGTAATGAATGTTGAATTTGATTTCTACATTAACATTCAGTAGAAGCATGTATTTTTGAACAACTGGTGAAAGTTTATGGTTATGGTTATTCTGCTATCAACTGCAAAACTTTGTATTTCTGTGTCACTAAAAACATTTTTGTATCATTAGAACTGTCCAAAAAGCTGCTATAGTTCTCCCAAAACAAAGAGTGTGAGAAACTGCAAATGTGGCTTCAGCATAAAAAAATCACATCTAGTGGACAGCAGCTTCATCGTCATCAGGGCCAGACTGAGTGGCAAAGCGGACGTCAATCCTCAATCATGTTCGTGACACACATCCTCATGAAGACCTTCTTTTTCCCCAGTGCTTGCATGCACCATGCATTTCAAGAGACAAGGGCGACTTTCACTTATACCAAGACATATATTATGTCCTACATGTTTTCACCTTATTTCACAGTGTTTTACTTTAACTCAAACATATTTTCCTGTTTCTCCTTTTTCAGGACAGGTGATGCGACGTCAGTTTTTTTGATCATGTGTGTTGCACACAGAGATGAGAAAATCTCAAATTCAAATGCAGCAAGCAAACTGCATATCATGTGATAAGAATTAACCAATCGGGTCCACGGACCTGCTTCTCCAGCAGCAACATGCTACCCGGCTCTCAGAACTTGTCGGCTTTCAGCAGCTCTCTCTCAACAAGCAGCAGCTTAGTCCCCTGGTCCAGAGCAATTGATGTACACAGAGTGGCGACACTCCCAAAGGACTTCGTTGTAAAACATGGTGGACAGAATCCTGGCCAACTTCCAGGTTATGGAGCCTTCAGCAGTTCCAAACATTCCTTGTATTTCTATTGGACCACATCTATTTCTATGGCTGCACAGCGAGAACTCCTGAGGTAAGTTGATGAAATATCAACCAATTTTAAGTTATTAAGTGTGTTTATTACATCCAAGGTCCTTTATTATGTAGACATCAAAATATCTCGGTATGTTCACAATGTAATTGTGTTTTTTTGAGCCAGGAATTAGGAATGGTGTTAGCTAAGGGTACCGTTAGTCAGTTAGGGTAAGTAAATTGGTGTTAGATGCTTCATGAGTAGAAGTAAGTTGACGTTTTGACACATGTTTCATTCAGTTTTGGGATGTATTGACTTTCAATAATAGGATGTGATGGCTTTTATTAGTTTTCTCAACTGTTCCATAAGAAGATAATGTAGGACAGGCGCACATAGACATATACTTCTGCCTGAGCAGATACTTAACGCTACGTACAATGTATTCTTTTTATGTTTATATAAGAATGTATAGTTATAATTTAATCCCTGTTTATACTAACTGTATGGTGTGTGATGATGGACTACTACTTTACTACTATTTTTACTTCTGTCAGCATATAAGGCATATTATGATTCACAAGGAAATACGTCACACTATAAAAGCTTGTGCCGAGAGTAGACCAGGTTGGAGTTGCCGAGCTTTCAGCGCACTTTCGGCACGAAATTGTCACTGCACCAAGCTGAATCTGTCGACACCCCCCCCCTACTGTGCCTCCACGCCCATCTCAGCGCACCTCGGGCCACCACATTGCCAAATTGGCTTCGTGCAGTGTTGCGCCGGACGAAGTTAGTACTGCCTGGGCTTTGCCACCATGCACCTCTCTCACGCCTGGTACGAAACTAGAGCCCTCTCTCTCTGTGGCACCGTCCTGGTCCAGCCAGGACCTACTCCATACTGCAACCTCCCAAGTGCCTTGGATAGAAAGTATGAAAATGGCACAGCTGGCATTTTCCACACGTTTTTAGAAGTTACATATGAATGGCCCCCAATATATCCCACCCACTAATAGGTGCCATGATGAAGAGTTATTCAGTGTTATTCACTTGTCAGGGCTCATAATGTTAGCCCTGATCGGTGTATTTGACCATTTATATATTTAGACAGTATCGGTCTGGATTTTTTTTTTAATTTCTCTTCTTTTACGTTTCATCTCATGTTGAAGAGGCAACTTATCTCCTGTTTCATTTCCTCCCTTTCTTTCTTTGACTGTGTCTTTTCTTTTATCTCATCTACCCATTCTCCCCTGTCTCCCAACACTTCTCCCTCTCCCATCTCTATCTATCTCTATCTTTCAACACCTCTTCCTTTCCTGTCACCACTCCATCCTCTTTCCTATCTTGACCTATGTAAGTTGGAACTCACTTAGGTGACTCATCAGTACTACAGAAACTATTAATATACCAATCAGCATGTTTCAAAATTAACAAATCAGTAGTAAAAGATCGCAACACATGCTGCTGCACTTGAACTGTGCACTAGCTCGATATTTCGCATTTGACAGTTTTGTTCGGGTGCAAAGTAAAATGAAGGTGGATCCGCTGTAGGTCAGGGAGAAATGAACTATTTTCAATTACAAGAGGTGGATGAAATAAAAATATATATGCAGGATGAGAAAGAAAGTAAAGATTGTCCCCCGTTCCCCCAAAACACTTGAGTCTGAAGAAACTACAGTGACAGCTCCATCATCTAATGAGTGTCATCCTGCCTCCAGCCCTCTCTCTGATCTGTAATACACCGTGCAGCTGAATTGAGGACTTTATCTCATTTACATATTTTTTCCACTTTCTGTTTTCAGAAAATGGAGCACAAATAATTAAATTTGCTCACAGTTTATAAGTAGCTACCTGTCTGCCCGTCCCGGGTGAGGGGTCCCTCCTCTGTTGCTCCCCCTGAGGTTTCTCCTGTTTTTTCTTGGGAGTTTTTCCTCAGTCGATGTGAGGGTCTAAGAGCAGAGGATGTTGCAATGATGCTGTGTAAAGCCCTTTGAGACAAACTGTTTGTAAAAACGGGCTATACAAGTAAATTTGCCTTGCCTTAATCAGCAGTCTGCCTCCAACAGTTACATCTGTTATAGATTGTTAATATTTACAAAGTGCAGCCCCTGTGTGATATGAGACACAGTCAGATGTCTACTGATGCTGCATTGAGACCAGAATAACTTTGTAACTCCAGAAGACAGAAAAGGCCGAAGCCTGATAACTAGTGATAAGCAGTGGCACCAACACCTGTTGCTCCGTTCACAACATCCACGTTAATTTATTTTATGGCTTAAATGTAAACTGAGACTTGGCCTCCATGAGTTGGTGTTTGTGGCCTGATGGTGGAACCTGCTCCCCGTCTTCCTGAGGAGAAGAACCATCCCGGACGTCCTCACCATCGTCTCTCCTCCGTCATCAAACGTCTGAATTCATTAGAAGAGAAAGTACATCGATTCTGATGTAAAAAAAATATGCAGATAATTTTTTGACATGAATTTGGTTTTTATGAAGAGATAAGTGAACAATTTGTGGATTTGTGGAACATGTGGATACACACTGAAAAGAATGATTCTTTGGATCAACTTTAAAAAATGGCTGTAAGTTGTTACACCTAAACGTGTTAGTTCTTCTCGACTGAATTTATGATTTGGTTAAAACCGTAACTGTTTCTTTTGCTAAAGAAAAAAAATAGCATTCATACAAAGTAAAAACTATATTCATTATATAGTATATATATTTATATGTATATATAATTACCTAATCAGCATATTCATATTCTCTGGGCAGAGGATGGTCTCAGTTCATTTGGGAACCTGCACATAGTTTGGAGTATTTGCTTCTCCTATGTTCTGGCATACTCACATACATTGCCATGTGGTCATGAATCTGTTGTACAGCTAGCACTGATGCATTCATTTTGATGGCAAGTAGAACATTATCAAGGAAAATTTTAACTTGCTCTGGGTCTGACTTTTTCTTAAGTAACGGTTTGTTTCTCTTCTGCTGTTCCTCCATGCTCTCCTGCAGTAAAGATCCAATCCAAAGTCCCTGCTTGCGTCTCTTTGTCCACAGCATGTAAATGTTCTTTTATTCCAACCTGTCGCTTTAGGTCATGTAGTGTTTTTGTGTGTGGGCAAAATTCCTTGATTATGTGGGGTGGGGGGGGGTTCCTTAATGCGATGGAATATGTGGGATATTCATGCAGTTGTGGAAATTTGCTAATATTGCCTTAACTTGCAAAAACTGCAGGAACTGGAAAATCAATGTGATTTGATGAAAATGGGTGAAAATGGGTGATTGCCTCAGCACCCTTTCTGGCCGATGGCCATGCCAACATGAGATCATGCTGACGTCCATTGCTATGGAATGAATTAGTAGTGAACGTTCATTCGTTTACGCATTCTGCATCTCGGAGGGAGAAGATCCGTGGACGTACACGGAAAAATAACGCTATGGCGGCGCTTTGAGTCTACACTGAAAGTAATGGGTTTGTGCGCGTTTCACGTGATTGTCAGTCTGTTAAAAAAATCTCATCGGATCTACTCGAATTTCACAGGTGACCAGTTTAACGGTGAATTGAGTTGTTTGCGTCTCTGTACACTAACATGGTCTACCTGCGAAATTCGCTCCACTTTGGGGGGGGGGGG
>OMNW01034748.1:2899-14961 GCA_900303245.1 Selene dorsalis | reverse complement strand
TGCGAAGATATATGTGACTTTTTTGCAACGGAAATGCAGGGATTTATGAAATCATGCAAGCCCCACATATTTCGTGCATTTTGCATGGAAACCAGTTATTCATGCTTCTAACGTGCCACATCTTTGAAAAAATGTGACCCCCTGCATAAAGTGCAGGCCTCGGTTGATTATGCGTTGAATTAAGCGATCAAAACATCACGGTTTCCTGGAGGGACTGACTGTTCCATAAAGTAAAGAGAAACACCAGGGAACACGTATGCAAACCCACACGGAGGAGTGGCCTTTTTTATCTCAGGAGGATTGGCATGGCGATCCATTTCCAACAGCTTACTGGAGTAGCACTAAAAGCTACTTTCCTCACCAGTGTCAAAAATGGCTTCTGGACTTCATGAGAACCATTTGTGCAGACAAATGAGCAAATGAGTTCTGCAGGCCGTCACAAAGCTGAAATTTCTGAAAGGACAGTTAGAGGGCTATACTCAGAAGATGTACAAGATATGGTGGTCCTTCTTCTCTGCTACTTCGAAGAAAAAGATGAGTGTAGCCCGCAAGGTTGTCAATGACCAAATCTCCACTTTCATGTCTGCCATCAGTTTGATACTTAGAAGTTATTACTGCTTCAGTATCCACAATCCCATACTTTAAAAGAAAGCAGTAAAGTAGTGTTGAAATGTAAATCTTTTGAATTGATCACACCATCCTGAAAATCTGAAAACACTTTGCAATAATTCAAAAGCTGGGGTAGGTGGCCAAAGTGTATGAGACACACACACACAAAAAAAAACAGTGATTTATATTTTGGCACAACTGATCACTCTCTTTTAACTGTAATATTTTTAAGGATATTTAAAACTCCATTAAATAATTTAACTTTTTGTATTGTTACTGTCTTGATTTGAAGCAAACTGAAAAAAACAAATCAAAAAACCATGGTTTTATAGAGACCATGATTTTCCATTAGACCAATTTAAAATAGCACTCTAAATGAATGACACTGGTGTTTCACTTTAATCGCAGATTAAAGCTGAAAAATACATTTTCATTTCATGGGGTCTTTAAATCTTCTGTACAGTGGGAACATTGAAAATACAGTAATGAAGTATTTTTAAATTACCAGAAATAAGACTTACCACCCCTGCGTTAGCTGCTGTGGGGGAGCTGACCAACCATAATTGGTTTTACAAAATAAGACGTATACCGTAACAGCTTTATGCAGCATATATTTAGAGAACAAAGGCTGAACATTTCCTGTTAACATGTGATGATGACACGACATGACTGATGTGACCTTTGGTCCGGGGGGCCGTGGAGCATCATCTCCCCTCGCACATGGCTCCATCACTGTGGGTGGATTAAGGTCAGCTCAGATGTGCTGACAGGCTGCATGCTACTTCAAGTTACTACATTGCGAGGAGGGAGCAGCACGCCTGTCACGTTAAGTCCTTTCACAAGATCAGCTCTCTTTTGTGACACGCTGATAGATGGCCAGGATAGCAGAGGTGGATCGCTGCAAGTGGCTTAGTGTTATGAGGGCACACGCTAGGCATCGTCTGACAGCGGCACACAAAAGGCTGCGTTTTAGTTGTATCACCTCACAGCAGCGTTCTCTCAGGTGAGGATCGGGCTCCATGTGAATGAGTCATGTTGTGACACTGGTGGGGGCCAGCACCTGGCTGCAGGATTTCTCTTCTTCATAAAAATATGTGTTGAAGTACAGTAAAAAAAACGAATGAGAAGATTTCTCAGTGTGTCAAACTAGAAATGCATTTTCACACTTGAAGTTCATTATACTGACTTTCACCACAGTGACACAATTACACCTCAGTGCTGTGGCTGAACACTTCCATCGTAGACACAACCACACTGAGCCCTGGAACTGCTCTGGCGCTGCTGCTCTTATGCCAACAAGCTGCTCATGCTACGACTGTGCTACGACACAGTGTCATAGCTCAACCGGAGGACAGGTAACATTGCCATGGCAACACAGCTCCTGCTTAGTTACACCAGTTCCCAACTAACCTGTTTTTGTTGGTAATGTTTCTGTTGTGTGTAGTATTTTAGAATACCGTCGGCCACTGGCTGAGCATTGTGATGTCTTAAGTATCTGGATTTGTCGGACGCAAACACTCCCATCTGGCTCTTCTATATAAGATTGAAGGATATATAACTGAGTGTTGTGTGGTGACTTACAGATACCTTTCCGTGACAGTAGCAGCAGCAAATCTCTCTTAAAAACATGGCTGGCTCAGTCTCATGAGTTCGTGCTGCCTCCTTTTCCTTTTTCCTGAAAGCATCTCTCCTGCATCCTGCTGCTCTTTACCTGGGCACCACCTCCTCTCCCTTGCCTGTTTGGCCGAGTTTTAGGATAAATTCATAGTTAGTGAATAGTTCAAGTTAGACCGATGAAAGGAGAAGAGATCTCCTCTCCATTCACCAGGCTCACTGCGCTCCCTCTCCCTCTCTGTCTCTTTCATTCTGTCTGTCTCCCCTGCCACACTCACAAAACTACGTACTGGTCTTTCCCTGAAAGGAGTTGCTCTAATCCTGTTATAATATTCTGCCCCAGACTTCTCAAACTTACAGCAGATGTCACACAGAGATGATAAATCAGAGTAATTAGCTCATTTACAGTACCTGCTACTGCTGCCTTTTAATGGAGCATTGCACTCGTGTATAACGCTGCAAATACTATTACTGATCTCAGTACAGTAGAAGCTGAGACATTAGCACACTTCGAGAAATAATTACCCATCAAAGATCCCAGGATTAGCAGCATTGTGTAGATGTCTGAATGAATGAAGTGGGTGTCCACTGTGCTGACAACCTCCAGCATGAAAATCAGGCCTGCATGATATGAGCAAAATGTGCGATGTGCCATGACCCTGTTCAGTATTGCAATGACGATATGACTTGCGACAAATAAGCAAATATTTAATTGTGCATATTTACCATACAGTTCCTGAGTCAATCCATCCATCTTCAACTGCTTATCTGAGGTCAGGTTGTGGGGGCAGCAGATCCACCAATTAGCCCCAGACTTCCCTTTCTGCTTTAGTAGGTACCCTGCTAACAGGTACCCTGAAACACTGAATAGAGTAATAGAAAAATATTTTTGAGCATACTTTTATTGAATATATTGCACATGAATCAGTTAAATAGAAGGTTAATTTAACCCTCTCCTGCCTCCTCTCTTTAGTCATCACACTTTAGGCAACCTTTTGTGTTTATCGCACATGTTAATTTTGCGTCAGCCCTAATGAAAATAGTAGAGAATATAGAGCCAAGAGCTGATGATCTGATAACTGATCATCAGGCCGGTCTACCTGGTTGCAACAGTGAAAACATGTCAGCCTGAATGAATCAATGAATCATTCTCTAATCATATTCATCAGGACAGGGCACTGTGATTTTTCTCTCAATCTAAAAATGCAGTCTTAAGTCATTCAAAAACCTTGTTGGTAGTCTTTCTAATCTTTCTCTTCCAAAACACAAAAAAAACAGTCATAGTGACTGTATATGGTATACGTGGATTTTTATCTGAGTTGGTTCTCATTATAGATTAAGACATCATAGTGGATGATTTCCACATTCATGCAGATAAAAGTGAAAGTGACAGGCTCAGTGATTTGCATGTTGAGAAGATCCTGCTGAGTCCAATAGTGAACAAATACATCACTCGCTGACTAGAATCAGAGAAGTCTTATTTGATGGCCAGTCTCTGACTATATGGAGCTGCTCACTGCTTTTTTTTTTCTAAAAATTCACGATATATAGCCTATATTGATACAAACATCAGCCTAATTTCTTCTTTTTCAATGAAAGCTGAAAATAACATGTGTATGTAAGTATGAATAAGGGTGTTTTCATACATACTGGGGCGGACGAAGGCTGTGCACCAAATGCGAAAATGACACATTTAGTCATTTTTCAGCTCGTACAGATTGTGTTCATACATGTTTGTTTTTACTGGGGTCCAAACGGTACAACACTGGCAACGTGTCCTGTTTCCATTATGACTGACCAGAAAAAGACAAGTGGTACACAATGTTTACATAGCAGGACCAGGCGATTGGAGCAGACCGAGCTCTGGCCACGTTCACATAACAAATGGACCGCACCAGAGTTCGCCTGTAGTCACACCGAGACCATTCCCTCAGGGCGATCTTGGTGCGGCTGTTTTGGTGCGCACCAAAATCTGACCCAAAGTTCAACTGGGCCAACCTAAACATTGCCTGTGTGAATACACACTAAACCTCTACAGTTGCATTAACCTTGTAACGAAACACGTATCAAAACCGAAATCGCGACACTCTAACCCACGAACCTGTGTCGCGTCTGAAATGGCAGAACCGTGACACGCCCCTTCCAACTCCCAGAGTTTGTGCCTTCAATCCAGATACAGACCTGTGAGCTGTCAGTGCTACCAAACTTAATCAGCACCTTAAATTCGCTGAATTGCAGGTACTGTGCATAATTTAACCAATTCCCGCAAATCTAGCACTCATAATGCGGAACATTCCTGCGCACAATACAAGCCAGCCAACGTTAGTACACACTACAGGAGCGCTGTGTCAGTCGATCCGACCTAAGTAACACGTGAAGCAACTTTGTTTTTATAGTTTACTGAATTAAGTCAGATGTTTTTGTATAAAACACACAGGCTGCCACAGCTGTGCAGTGCCACACTCTCTCTCTCGCGTATATCCTTAGGCCTTCAGTTTCGTCACAGCTAGCCAGTCCAGTAAGTCATTGCGCAGGTCGATCAGGCCGCGATCACCATTTGGTGGCTGTTATATGGGGCAGCTGGACACCACCTGTTCCACAGTCTGCTGTGGATCTCCACATGCACCGGGTGCGCTGCCGGTGAGATCCCACCTCTGCATTGCTGCACCAAAGCGGCACCTGTCCTCAGGCGGTTGAGGGTTATCCACTGCTTTCGGGGCAGGTGCTTGCCGGGGACATCCGTGGGCTCTGGAGTGGTGGAGCCTTGTTGGTTCTGCTGCTCCAACTGATTTGTTTATTCAGGTGTTTTAGCTTTTTTCTCTGGAGCGGAAAAAGATGCAAATGAGATCATGAATCGAGTGTCGTCACTGGAAGCGTCATAAGCTGGACGTCTGACCACAGACTGTAAATAAACACAAGACTCGACCCCACCATTTTTAAAACCAGCAACTGCTCTGTGCGACTACATCTGTTACTTGTTACGCGAGAAAAATGGCATCGCAGACAAAAGCAACCCCATGGTCGGTCTACGAGGTCCACCCATTCCTCTCTTTGGTGGCAGAAGAAAAGATCCAAATGGAGTTTGAGTGCCGTGAGCTTGTCGTGGCAGTTTCGTGCAGCCGTGGTATGACGACCCCACCCACAGAGACGGTACTATGAGGTACACAGTTGTAATGGAAAAGAACCTAAACCGTGCTGTGCCGAGCCGAGCCGAGCCGTGACTGTGTAGTGGAAAGCGCTATTAGCTTCTGCTGTCTTTATTCCAGCTTCCAGTTTCCTCCTCACTGCTCTCAGGGCAGGTGCATCTCCCGGCCTAAATGCAGAGTCCTGCCCTGGCTGGACTTGATAAAAATTGATACACGACCAGTCTACTCATTACAGTGAGTGGAAACACACCCTGAGGCTGTTAAATGACCCAGCAGATTATGCTGGAGCCAGGCTCAAGACTCCTGTGTGTAGTTCAACACTGAATTGATCATTTGTTTGCCAGAGAGAGGAGACGAAAAACTCTATTGAGACTGTTTTTGGTTCATAAAACCTCAAATATGTCAAATATCTCATAGGTCAACATTTCAAACAAAACACAGGAGAAGTGTAAGATGTACGTTCCATATGTATGTTCATTTTTATGCTACTGACTAATCAATTAGTCAACAGATGACTTGATGGAAAGGAAAAAAAAAACATCTTTTGTCTGGAAACTGTTAATCAGAAAAAAGTAATACAATCAATAAATGACTCTGAGGTTTTATAATGGAACTGTTTCATCATTTTCTGACATTCCACAGTCCCAGTCATATGTGTAGACTTCAATCATTCACCACACCCAGAGGCATTAGTGTGCAGTTACGCAGCCTCTTGATGTCACCTGATAAGATCTGACATTGACGACTGAACACTGCACACTCCTCTGCAGATGTAATGACTGCACTGATGATTTCCTGTAGACAAAGTCTCCGAAAAGCACTCCAAGCACCCGCCTCAACACGAAGAAAACTAAAATAACAACAGCTTCATGAATATGTACACGCACGAGAAAATGACCCCAAAATGACAAAAATCTTTGTCAGCTGCGATGATAGACTACGATGATGGCTGCACACTACATTCATCATAAGGTGATGGCAGCGTTAGATACTGATTTCCTAGCATCGTGAGGCCCATGAAGATTAGTCTAATGCCTGTTTATCAATGCAAACTGTGTCTGGATTCAAAAGCCCAGATCTGAGAGCAAATCCATCATCACATGAAAGGCTGCTCCACCTCTGCTGGAGACACTGATACCACCACACAGCTCTCTCTCCCCTCACACATACACATTCTTGTTAGCATTCTCTTCTGTATCCCACCTACTGACATTGCTATTGATTACAGTGGGGGACCTTAATGACCCTGCACAATGAGCAACCACCATAAATGCACAATTTCTTTTCCCCCGACCCCAGGGTAGACTGTCTGGCCCTGTGGGAGAGTGTCAGAGGCTTATCAGGATGGAGAATGCCATTTTTTCAAGGGCTGGCACATGATGAGAGGAGATAAGCTGCATCTCTGTCTCTGCCAGTGTAAACCCTGTTTACCTAAAACAGGAGCAGGACAAGAGCAGTGAGAGTGTGTGTGTGTGTGTGTGCTCAGACAAACTACTACACGTGTACTACACGTGTTATACATAACAATTTACATTACAACAGAAAGCAGGAGTACTGGTTCTGAAGACTAATATGGCACTGAACTTATTGCACACAAGAAACACATTTACTACTCTCTATTGGGTCAGTGTCAGCACCTCTCTGATGTCCCAACCTCAGACCACCGTTTACAACTAGAGCACACTGCCCCTTGTGTGAGGTCTGTATTATCTGCTGTTTGACAGCTAGGCTCTGACAGAGGAAAGACAAAACAGTGAGGATGTTTAGTCTTATCTGAATCCCCTGCCTGTTAACAGTATGTGCATGAAATGAGGAATAAATAAAAACCAGCACAATTGATGGACCCAAACTGTCAGAAAGCTAATCTGAAGATCTCCTCTTATAAGAAAAATAAGTTTTCTGCAACTGCTCAGAAGAAAATACATCTGGTTACAGCCGACACATGGTTGGAGGTTATGAATATTTACTAGGCTGTTTCTTCTCAAAAAGGAAACAAACACAGATCTAAATCTTTTTTAGTTTTTGTTGTTATTCCTGATTTGAAAAGATGTGAATTCAATTGAAATTGGGCAAACAGCATCAGGCCTATATGCGAGCTGAAACAGAAATATTAAACAGGAACCTGTAACAATGTCCGATCGTGTTTGGGTGGAGCTTCCCCTCGCAGAAGTCACGCTCCAGTGTGACACTTGATATTGATAAGAAGTTTCTGCAGGAACATAAAAATTAGTCTCCTGGCCTTAAGGATGGACTGTCACCCGTTACACCTCAGCATGGTGCTCAGGCTGTACAGTAGGCAGCTGCTCAGTCTGACCATGGCCATAATTGTCTTGGTGAGAGGGACTGAAGATGAGGTAGAGCAAGTGGTGAGTCCTCTCAGTCACAGCAGTCCTAGAGTGACAGATTGAAAAATGATACAAAAAGAAGCCTCAGGGTTGGTCACTATGAAGCTTCTTCACTCAGCACAGTTGTAGAGTGGTTATCTGAGTGACTGCAGTCTAGTTCTGTCAGCTCCAACCAGTCTGTCCATTCTCCTCTGACCTCTCTCATTAAGACAGCTGCTGCTTATGCTTTTGTTGTGAAAATCCAGGAGACCAGCAGCCTCGGAAACACTCCAGTGACTGACACCAAGAATCAAAGTCAGTGGGAACACAGATATGATTGCTGCTGTATGAGTCACAGCAGCCTCCTGAACTGAGGTGAATAATTGCAGTCCATGTGGACCTGTTCACAGGGTTGGTGACTCCTGACGGTCTGTGAGAGGGACAGAGTGGAGAGATGCTCACACTGCAGACTGATCTGCCCTGTTTGTGTTTGTTGAAGAGATTATCTCTGGCTCTGAGATGTGAGGCTGCGGAAGTGGAGTGAACTGTATTCACTCTGTCCCTGCCAAGGAAGGAACAGCAGCAAACATCTGTGTTCAGATATCAGGCACAGGTCCTGTCAGCATGAACAGTGACAGACTTTCTCCTTTAATCCTGTCTGTGCTCAAAGTGATCGTCACAGTGGACATATGCACTGCTTAAGTATCTATTTTTGTTTTTATATATGTATTTCTATACGGATGCATCTCAATAAAGTAGAACATGATGGACGTCAGCAGTCTTATCCATGATAGTGTAGCTACTGAACTGGACTAAGAGATCATTTAAGGAAACATTTGTAGCTGTTTGGGGTTCATTAGCCGATGAGACTGTGACACCATGAGGTTACAATAGTAAGCCTTTGAATTTTGGCTTTTCTTTAACTGTAAGAAATAATCATTACAATTAAAAGAAATAAAGACATGAAATATTTCAGTCTGCGTGTAATGAATCTATATATGAGTTTCACCATTTGAATTGAACAACTGAAATAAATTAACTTTTCCATGATATTCTAATTTATTGAGATGCACTTGTGTATGCATATGCATGCACACACACACATACCTCGCACAGCTGAGTTGCGGTTGTGCAAAGCAGTGACGTCATCGAAGTAGCTGACATTAGTAAAAACCTCTGTAAAAAAACCCAGATGACAATAACAAGGCAACACTGAACCGCTCTGAACTCACAGGGGAATAGTGCTGGAGATTCATAACAAAATATTGGTGGAATGGACGAGTTTCACAGCAGATAATGTCTTATTTAGACGCTGCATTGTCCATGCCCCATCACTCCCATTATATGGATATATGCGGATCGCAAATGGATCTTAAAATCGTCCAAAGGACTCCAAGTTACACCAAAATTGTTCAGGTGAGTAGATGAACGTATTTTATGCTAGAAATAAGGTCCAGGTTGCAAAAAATGGAACTTCTCCTTTAAGACCCACTTTGACGTATACTAGAATTTGCCTTCCTTTAAGGATTGTCCTGTATAAAAACACCACATGAATGTTAACAAGGTGAAACAGTTGATTTTCACCAGAGGGGTCTTTGACAAATAGAAAGTTATGCCTCCTAAACTAAGTTGAGATGAACTGACACTTCTGCACATGCTCCAGTGGTTGCCAGTAAAAAAGCTTTTCAGACAACTCAATGTAGAAAAAAAGGGGAAAAACCAGACATAATGTCAGTTCTACATGGTTAGCACAGGTTTTCATGTTCAGCTCATCAGCATGTAACAAAGGTCTTCATCTTCTGGGCTCAGCTGCTGCCGTTTCTGCCAGTGTGCTCCTCTGTGGCGGCAGCAGGCACATTTTAATCACTTGCTGGCAGACAAAAAAAGAGCGTTGGAAAAAAAGAAGATGAGAAGTATCTGCTGCTTCCTGAGCGAGAGAGGACGGGGGGGAGAAGCCCCTTTAGGTTCAGGGAAGGAGGAGAGAGTGTGTGCTCCTGTTGACTTTGCTACAACAAATATTAATAATGAGAGATTAAAGATATCATTCACCTTGTAGAGTGAGCAGTGGGGACTGGCAGACATTTATTGCCTCTGCCAAACACAGTGGAGTGAGAGAGGCTTCCTGTAGCCTTTGACTCAACACTGTGAGGAGACAACAGGATGGAAACTACCTTGGAGCACAGCAAAAAAAAAAACAGCTGACTTAATGGTACATCATTAAAAAATAAATGTCTTGTTTTTGATGTTGGTGGAGAAGTGTTATTTTTTTCCTCATCCTACAAATAAAATCATGTTAATTGCATACAAATGAATTATCCATAGGATTCAACTGGACTCTTAAAATGTGATGTGTGTTTGGACCATGTACTAAAAAAATGCATTTACTGTATGTAAATGTGTGTATGATGTTCACAAAACCACCTGGAGGTGACATTTTCAAATGTATTTCTGAAAAGGGGCGGAGCTAGACATGCTCGAGTACATGTGTGTGTGTGCACGAGTTCAAGTATATGGTGTCACACTTGACATTCATTTTTAAATGTCATGTAGAAAAGTTGTCCATGAAATTTAATTCAATGAAATCAAACATTTTCTTCATAACCTGCTGGTCAAAGATGCTTCTTTTGTTGTTAAGGTTTTGTATGGATTCAACTATTCAACTCCATCATCTTAATGAATTCATCGAACAGAGGGCTGACAGTGGTACTTAGATGATCACCAGTGGGGGCCGTGAAGAGCATCGCCTTGTACCGATGCTGCTGTAAGAAAGCTGCCTGAAGCATCATATCAGTGTAAGCATAATAGTCTGAATAAGGTAATTCAGCGCACTGAAATCAATTCATTATTATAATGGATGCAAACAATTTGTTTTAACGCTTCTAACATTTGACCTCCAGCAGTGGTAGAACTGAATGTCTGCAGAGTGAGAGCGCTCAACTGAAACAGAACAAATGACCATGCTGCATTTTGTTTAGTCCTTTTACCCTGCAGACGTCGTGATCCGCAGATGCATCCACCACATGTCATCTTCCTCTTCAGTTAGACAGGAAGGGATCCATCTGACACTAATTTGCACCATAACTCACTGAATTCTTAACCGGAATTTTTAATTTTTTTTTTTAGAAATGCCAGATTTGAAATTACATATAAGGACACTGCAATAAAAAGCCAGGGTTCTCCTGTGTAGCATGAATATGTTGCTTCATAATAAGGTCGCTGTGGTCTAGACTAGACCTAATAACTAACTAACCAACTAATAGTTAGTTGACTGGATGTTCCAGGTTTGATTTCTAGGGACTTCCTGAATTTGTTTCAATATTATTACTATTAAGGGTGCAACGGATCAATAACCTCACGGATCGGATCGGGTCAGATCACAGTTTTTGAGTCACAGATCATTTTCGGACCGTTGGTAGCACTCGTGTTGGTACAACAAAGAATTTTGTTGTTGCTGTTGTTGTGCGTGACATACAGCTGCCGATATGAGCTGAGGAGTTTTTTGAATTGCCCGTTTATTCGGCTGGGGCGGTGCGCCTAATTTTACTGTTTACTGTCCCCCAAATCAATGGAATTGGATGTTCACCTGCACTATCACTGTTATTTCAGCATACCTCAGTTGATGAAAGAAAGATTGCTTCTGCTCTTATCAGACTCTCTCTTTTTTGAGCCATTTTCTTTTCATATTTATACATTTGATTGTGTCGTGTTCAAACTAGATTGTTGTGTTTCCTTTGGTCTCCATGTTATATTCCCCCCTGACTGGTAGTTGTGATTGATAAGACCCAATCAGGAGGCATTTTCCTAATCATATACTGACACAACAGCTATTGTATACATCTGTAATATTCAGCTTGTATTCCTTTAACATGAACTTGAAGATGCTGCTCTTCTTCCATGGATATCATGGTATCCTGCATCAACCTTGTGCCCCATGGACAACCTAACCTCCTTTTACTTGAGACAATGTTCTGTGACTGGTGCACCAACAACACCTACCTAATTTGCATATTGAAGAGTCAAGGTAACACCATGTATTAAAGCGTACTGTATATTATGTGAAAAAGATTCCAAATCTGAAAACTAACAAAAAAAAACCAAACATCTGAGAGCTCCACCAGCTGTCAAAGTTGCATTGTGGGTAATGAAGGTGGAAGGTTTTGATTTTCAAATGTTCAGATGATGTTTCCACAAACAGAACAGCAGGTACAGATGAGGTAAGAGAATCACAGGGATTTCAAAGAAATAAGAAATGCAATGTCTTCTTCATCTACAGCCAGTACAAGCACTGCTTCAGTTTTCTATTTGTATTCCACATAATGTAATCCTTTGAACACATATAAGTCTTTTTCTTTAAGATTAGCCTGAATAA
>OMNW01034746.1:17553-38571 GCA_900303245.1 Selene dorsalis | reverse complement strand
GCCAATCAGAGCGGAGAGGATTAAACACAGAGGAGCTGCAGATCATCACACACATGTCCAAATCACACTCACATCACAGCAGGTGGAGCGTTTTAGGACCTATTACATCCTGCTGCATGCCTGCCACATGAGAGCCTGTGTGTGTGTGTGTGTGTGTGTGTGTGTGTGTGTGTGTGTGTGTGTGCGTGTGTCCTTCCCTGCTCTGAGGCATTTTTGCATTGTGTGTCTGCTCACAGAGGACCAGAGTTGTTTCCTCCAACAGGAAACTGAGGCCTGAACGGTCAGAATGCGAAGAGGTTTGCGTCTGTTGGGCCCAGGGGGCTCCACTGACAGAGAAACCTTCTCTTTCACACTTTGAAAAGTTACCAGGTCTGGGTTTTTGTCTACTCTTGAATAATTTAAAACTCTTCTCATCCCTATTGTGTGCTGTGTGTGCTGTGTGTGTGTGTGGGTGTGTGTGTGAGCTGTCTTAACACCACCGCCACTGCCTGTCTGACCTTGTGGCTCAGAAAACATTCATATACTCAGGATGCCTTAAGGCAACAGGAACATGGGTGCACACAGCAATGATGAGCTCTCTGAAAATAGCACTGTGGGCTGTGAGTCAATGAAACATTGTCTTTCTTCAGTTTACATTCCTGTCACCATTCTCAGAAGCAACAAGCATCCCAAATGTTTTTGTCAGCAGTGAAGAGAGATTTTTCAATGGCTCCAGTGATATGAAGAGTTTTATACATCTCATCCCACCAGCCGGGGTGGAAAATGTTTAAGCAGATTAAATTCAGAACTACAGTTTTTTTGTTGCAGAGTTTCATCTCTCAGCTCATCACTGACTACAGATTTTGTTGCGGGTTTTCGTGTGTGGTCTGTTCTCGGCACATTAGCGCCACCAACTGTCTGTCAGAGGAACAGCACAACACTGGCAAATGCGCGAATGCATGTCACATTGCCAACGGTCAGCGACAACCGCTTCCACTACAACCAATAGGACAATCTGCACTGACAGCTCCGGGGGAAACCTCCCCAGGAGCACCATTAACTCCCATCAGTACAATGGGAGCTGGTGATTGGTCGTACATTCATTTACAACAAACAGTGCGGTGCGGTTGGGTCATGGGTCAGTGTAAACAAAACCGTTGCACTCGGGTGCGCACCAAAATGGCCGCACGGAAACCGGCCTGAAGGGGTGGTCTCGGTGCAGCTTCAGTCGAACTCTGGTGTAGTCCATTTGTTATGTGAATGCGGCCACACCTCTGTCCACACCAACTGCCTGTTGTATGTCACAGGTTTGGACTAAAAAGGCTCCCATAGCCGTGCTTCTTTCTCAAAATCTAGTGATATAAAATGAAATAAGCAGGACCCAAGCCACGACCCAAGCCACGACCAAAATTTGTCAAAAAAAAAAACAAACTTCAATTGGGTTGTATATTGAGTTATATACATCAATGTGAAGCTAATGGCTGTGTCAAAGTGTGTTTGAACTGTGGCTGAGAGACATCACCACCATCCCTGTAACAAAAAACACCTGTCTGAAGTCTGGAGGCCACAGTAACTGACCACAGCTGCCATTCAACCACAAAGGAGGTGAATGACCTTTTTAAAGCCAGTAACACACATGGTCACTTGCAGATACTCAAGTGAGATATTTGGTGATGCTGAAGAGATTTTTTTTTTTTATTAGTAAAGAGTGGGATTCATTTTTGCCAGCGGAGGCAAATGGCTGTCTGGGGAGTTACCTGTCAGGATCCTGCAGTGTACTGGCCTCTCAGCAGGGCGATGGATGTTGCACAACAGAAGGAAACGTCAGCTTGGAGGAATGTGGGAAATGAGGAGGGGGCAGGGAGGTGTGTGTGTGTGGGGGGGGGATTGAGGCAGACTGCTTGAGCAGCTACTCTGATACCCAGATGTGAGTCACAGGGAGATAAAATGGGTCAGATGATACAGACAAGACTAAAGACATTATGATCCACTCACACAACACGCTGTAGCATACAGACTGAAGATGACTGCAAGTTGAGTAGTTTTATCACACACCACACATCATTTAATTACAGTTTATATGGGGTAAGAGGTTAACATCATCTTACTACGTAGCTTCTACACCACTGTAATTTTATCAAGCCTGATCAGCTGCTGTGTTTTTTTTCTTCATCACCAATCCAGACTGCAGATTCAGCATCAGGCAGTCACTGTGAATATGTGAACAAAATCATTATCATTGTGTCCCATTACACCAACAAGCAGGCAAGTGCTTGCTCCACAACATTAGATCACCAGTGTTAAGGTGCAGAGCTTATTTAGGGACAGCTACTTGGTTCTGGTACCAGGCTATAGTTTCTGGATTAGAGTTGTGCAGGACTCGGGATTCATAAACAGTGTTTTGTCTTAAAGTGAAGACAGTTGTGGAAGGCTGTAGGCTAAAAATACTCTACACTGACAAAAGAACCCATTAAATATCCTTTGAGCTCTGGAAATCCAGGTACAAGACAAAGTCGTCATGTCTCCAACACCAGTATTTACCCCTGGTATTTAAAATTTGTGACATTTGTCAAAAGATGGACTGTGGTCAGATCCCCAGAGAGTCACAAACCCACTGTGAATGTGTTCAAATCAAATGTATTTTGAAGATAATGTAGCTGTATGAATGAAAAATAACACTGAAGCTGACTTTTTTATTATTTCTCAAAATGAATTACAGCATAAATGTAGAGCTCTGGGTAATTTTGATCATACAAGCCATCAGTAAGTTTGTAACTTTGTGATATAACCATTAAGCAGTCACCACTCTCAGCCATCCAAGCCCCTTCCATCCTACACGATTCAACCCTCCAGGATTTAGTTTGACTGTGAGGCCTGAGAGAGGTAGATGTAAAACCACACTGAAATGGATTTTGATTCTTAAAAACACAACTACATCTTCTTAACAAGAACAGTGTTGAATATGGGACCTTTAATCTTTTATATATACTGTTATAAATGAATGAAAACCTCTATGAATATGCCTTTTGATTGTGAATAATGATCTTTGAAAAGATCATATTAGCCTTTGTAACTGCAAATGTTGACTAGCTGGTAGCCTTGGCCTACACGTGTCCAGGCGCTGTTGTCGTTTATAATCCACTCCACGTCCAGGTAGAGTTGAAAAAAAAAACAAAAAAAACTTTTATTCCAGAAGTGTCACAAAATTATCCACAGAACTGGCTTTCTCTTAATAAAAAACTAAACAGGACAAGACACGGTAAGAAAACCATGTGTCTCCACTGCTAGTCCAGGGTCCACTAATCACCCAGGTCAACAACCCCCCTTGAACCATAGTGCGAAGCTGCTGCCTCTTAAAGCTACAGTACCCCAGTTTCAGAACTCAGTGAAATAGCCTGTTCTAGACAGAAAAGTCTACCAAAAGCCAAATTAAATCAAACATACTCATAAATAACAATCAAACCAATATTTAATCTTTAAATCCAAAAGTTACAGTACAAAATGTATATTAAAATAACATGAGGAGAACTGAGAAAATCAGCAGCTTTTCTTGAGACACAACAACCCTACCAGCTTTTAAGGACAATTACTCTCTTCCTCTCTCCTATGTGTTTGCAGATGAAATACTCATGAAATTAAACCACTCCACCATCAGCTGAGAACCTCCTCACGGGCCCACCAAGTCCCTGAACCCATTTTTTTCTGGCAATTAGCAGCTGAAACTTTTTGCATTTGGAATCCAGCCTCACAGGAGAGCAGGGAATCTAAGCCCAGGATGAGAAGCAAAACAAAAGAGATATTTAAAAGAAGCTTTCCGTTGTAAGGAGTCTGTGTATGTCTTGAGAACCATTCCACATCCTGAAGTTTGGCTTTAGAATCAGTGCAGTAGAGCCCGAGGCCGGAGTCAGTCTCAGGCTCCCCTCACACTAATGCACTCACTCTGTCTCCTGTCCTCAGGTTGTCCTGTAAACACTAAAGAGATGCTCTGAGCACATAATAATAAACTGTAAACAGGGAGTTTGCTTGTAAGCGGAAGGCATTAACTCCATTACTCCAGCCTATGCCGGTGTGGCTGTGGGAGCCGGGCATCCTGTTGAATTTCAACCAAAGTTCATTGCGGAAATGGAGGAGGTTTTTCATGTTTACTTTCCCGTTTGCACTTATAGTTAAGAAAAGCTTCCATTAACTGCTAATCTCTATTTACTACTTTGTCTTTCAACCTAAATAAATAAAAACATTGGTGAACTGGAAGGAGCTCAGACTCTCCTGCTGAGCTGTGATGTTTTCAGAACCATCTTCATCCATTAAACGTGGTGAGATGGTCGTCAGGAGACACTGTGCAGTGCAGCCATTATGCTATTAAAGCTGCATCAGTTAGGCACTCGGGGGAGTGTGCTGAAAACACATTATAGTGTAATGTCAGCAGCATTGGAAGTGCTTCTGTCCTAAGAAACTGCAATGATCTAACCACTATTTATGGGATTCATGTATCTGAGCTACATGGAAACCATCAACACTTCTGGGGAGCTCTTTTATTGAAAAACATCCTTTAGTTGAAACAACTTTAACATCAAAACTGGCTGCATGTTGGTGGTTCTGAATGGAAGCTAACACTTTGGTGTTCACACATATGCAAAATCATAAAAAAGGTCCATTTAAAAAGTCCATTTAGGTCAATCAGAATCCCCTACTGTTTGTTAAGCTGTATGTTTTTCAGACAGATTTTTACTTCTTCTACTGTAACTTCAGCCCCAGCAGAGGGGTGGCCTGCTGGGGCACTGTGGGGGGCTGGGAAGTGTCTACAAAGTGGATTTTAGTCCAAACACTTGCCCTCAAAAGCCTCCTCATTTGAAAAATAATCCCTGGATTCTTCACACCAGGCTAAAAACAGGTTGAAATGTTTGAAGATGAAGAAGAAACTGTCAGACAGAATCTTCTCATCTGCATCCTCCACAGGGAAAAGCTGGAAAAAATAGTCTTGTGGTGCCGGGCTCCTTCAGACAGGCTCCACTGAACACACTTAGAGCGTCTCAAGGGTGAGAGGGGGAAAAATTATGAAGCAATCATTATGAAAAAGTAGAAAACAGACTGACTTCACCAGATCCCTCACATCTTATTTGCCATCTCTTGTGGGTTGATATTTGATCCACTCCTCAACTGCTCAAAAGACGAGGTTTCAACCCTTTGTTTTTTATTCGCCCCCTCGCGCCACCATAACAAAAAACACAGCTGCATCACATTTGTACATACATGATACTCAAGTGTTTTCATTTTGCATGTTTGTTCTTTCACATAAGTTGAGATCCATACGGACACATCAGCAGGGGTTATGGGATTGTGGGGGTGTTTCAGATCTGTCAACATCAGACACCACAGCTAATGTAGTCTATGAGGGATGCTCTTATCATCTCTTGTGCCTCTGTTGTGTCCCAGACTGTTAGGCCTCTGACACCGATTCCCCTGACTGAGTCTGACTCTTTCACACATCAAGACTCTGCATGGACTCTGGGCTCTGCATCCACTGCATGGGAGATGATCTGTTAGCTTCTTTATGCTAAATATAGTTTATGTAATTTACTAAAATCTATTTGATTACTTCATAAAATGGAATAGCATGTTGCAACCATATCTATCAACAAAATAAACTAAAGCAATACAATGCAAGCTTATTTGGACATATTTTATTTTTCTTGAATTTTAAACCAGTAATTTTAGATAGTAAAATGAAACAAGTATCTAACCATATAAATGTAGCCCATAAAAGTATTTTTTTGGCTATTCAGGTGCAAGGAATTGCAAGGTCTTTACGACTCACATTTTTTCCCTCTTGAGCATTATGTATTGGACCTGTGTATACGTTTGCAGGTTGCAATCAATCCATCCTAAACTCAACCTGAGTCCCAAAGCTGCTCAGCTCAGCTCTTCCTGAATTGAGCAAAGAGGTCGAGCTGTGTGTGTGTGTGTGTGTGTGTGTGCTGAGTTGGAGCAAAGCAATGTGCCCCCACAACCCCTCCCCTCCATTGTCAGACATAATCTCAGCAGTTAGAGGGATGAGTTGGAGGGCTTATTCACGTTGAAGTCTGTCTGACGTGGATACCAGTTTCCAGAGCTATTAAGGTAGACATTGTGACATCATTCCCAGACCGAAACCCAGCTGTCAACATCCGCCCCCTCTCCCCATCACCTATCCTCATGCTGAGACCACAAGAAGAGACATGATGGATTTCAAAGTAGAGTTGTTTTGAATCTGTTGGGGGAAAAAAAACCCAGACGCTGTCAGGATTGCTGCTGCAGCAAACACATCTTTACCTGTAGATTGTCCTTGAAAGATATGTTGGCGAGGGAGAGAGGGTATAAAAAACATGGTGGAAAACAGGTGGTCAAACATGAGAAAAACAGGGGGGAAAGCAGAAGAGATGCTGAGCGAGAACAAAAGAGACACAGAGAAAATAAGGTGAACAAGGCAGAACAAGAGACTGGGAGATGGAGCCGGAGAAAAACAGGTCTGTTTTTATCAGACTCAAATTCTCAAGCAAGTGTTTTTTTTTTAAATGTGCAACATAAAAAGAAATCCATGCATATGAATGTGACAAAACTATCCACAAGAATCTTTCAGATTAAAGATATTTTCTAAAATGCATCTGAAATATTAGTGTGACTATAGCTTAAGCTTTTAGTTTTGTTAGCTTAAACTAAAGTATTATCAATTAACATTTTAAAATAGTTCCTGTGAGGCCACTGATGAATTCCTCCCTCTCTTATTTCACATACACCACTGACAGTTTACTTTGTTGAGTTGAGTGATTTGTGCAAATGTCACATCACAGCCTATAACTCTTGCCTTTAATTATACTTGTATACTAAATTTAGTTTTTTCCTGTCTGGTCCCTGAATGATTATTGGTGCATCTCAAATTCTAAGAGACATAGTGTGGGTTGTTGTTGTTATTGTTGTTGTTATTATGACGAGCTGCCTTTATTCAAAATCAATCACGTCTGACTGTGTAAAAGATCTTGTCAGTGAGCAAAGACGCATTAAAAAAAGGAAAAAAAAAAAAGTTTCATGTCCTTCCCGCTCAGGACTTCACATCGTCCTGATGTGATTCCAGAGGACAGAATGTGTTTAGTATTGATCTGAAAGCATTAGTCCCTCCACACAGCCTGAGGAGGTGGAGAGTGTCAGAGCAGTCACTTAACCAGCCAGACCAAAGTCAGTCAGCCATTCAGTCACTTAGTTAATCCTTTTATTATGGTGCATTGATGTCATACAGCAGCAGAGGTGTGATGCTGTACCAGAGCACTGCTATGACGCACAGTTAACTCGAAGGTTATGTAACCACGGCTTGGCAAGTTCATACATATAAAGTAAATCATAACTGATCACATTAAGAAATGTTAGACTAACTCCATCATGCTGAGAATATCAAGAAGCAGTCAGTCAGACAGTAGGTAGTTATAGCCCGTAGAATTTGATGATACCATGGATGTAGCAGGTTGTAAATTCACATTACATCAAGCTACACAGGTGAATTAGCACAGGTACTTTCTGTTTTAGATAATTTAATTGCATTTAAAATATCTGTTCAGCGAAAAATTGCAGTGGAGAAGAGGTCAAGCTAAGCTAACAGGCTAGGCTATGAAAACGTAGCAGAGATAGCGTTCCTTTCCCAAGATCCAAGAGTGTTTGAAGAGACACAATCTCACAAAAGTCAACATTTCTTTAAAGATTTTATTCTTTTAAAGGACCCAAATAAGCACAAAACAACCACAAAGACATACAAAATGACCACAAAGAAACACAATTTGAGCATAAAGGCACACAAAACAACTACAAAGAGACACTAAATGACCAAAAATAGACTGAATAAACAACTATAAAGACACTCGAAACAACTACAAAATGACTGCAAAGAGAAGCAGAACAACTTGAAAGAGATACAGAATCTCATAGTCATTATTAATTTATTGTTCATTAAAACTCAAAAGTCTTCACTGTTGGATTTAATTTTTTGATGCTGGAGCAACAGTAGATCAGGTGGTGTCTGGTCAGAATTAAATTGCCAACGTCTGGTAAAGGCTGGTGACACTGTGAAGATAATTGTACTTTAGACTGACTCTTTGTAACATTCAGAAGATGTTTCACTGAGTTCTCAGCATGGTCTCTGTTCTGCAGAGTGATGGGAGGACGTATTTAGTATTGATCCAGAGAACACTTCCTGTCCGTCCCTTGTGTGAGGATGTGTCAGGCCTGTCAATCAGCCCGACAGCCAATCTCTTTAGAGGAGAAGTGAGGTGAGGAAGTGGCTTGTTGGAAGTTTTGTTTGACAGCTTACCTTGGCATTGTTCAAGATGTCAGTCTGTGTAGCTGTTAGAGCAACTGAGAGAGGAAAGCTTTGACAGTGATAATCAGTGCAACACTGCTTTTGCAGCTTTCTTCTCAGATTAAACTTTTTGTTTAAAGTATTTTCCATCACTCACCTTGAGCATGAAATCATTATAATCACAGAGGGACTAATAAGAGATAAACCTTTATTTTAACCTCAGTATAAATAAGATCCAATCGGGTATTTTTGCATCTACATGCCCAGAGATATCAACACTCACAATTAAAGAAAGGGTTTTCTTCAGTTTAAACAAATAGATCATACTTGTGCACACACTTACACAGATTCACAATTAGTTTTATTTCACTTTTATTTCACCATACGGTCTCTTGGCAGTATTAGTATGTCACAAGCACCAACACTGAGGCAAAGTTAAAGAGTGCTAAAAGTAAAAAAGTAAAAACATATTAAAAAGTAATTAAAACACAATCTCGGATAACTGTGAGAAGCATTCAACTCTAGCCCCTGCAGCTTTTATGGAAAGGGTCACACTGGACAGATGCATTGAACATATGTTAATGTAAACAGTTATTGCCAGCATCTGTTTATTCTGAACTCATTTGGGGAACACACAGACCTTCATCCCAGTCAGCTTCACAAGCCAAGTTCAGTAATGTCATCATCCACCAACTTGCAGTAAGCTACATCCCTGAGTATACAACATATAATTTCCACACATACATTTAAACATCAGAGCTGTTCTTTTTAGGTTGGTCCTGCAACAATGGCTTCAGCTTGATGAACTGGAAATGAGGGAATGGATTTCACTCAGAAACTGCAATATCTTGCCATGCATCCATGAGCCGTGATTGCAACAACATAATGAGTCCTCCATTGCCTTACTGGGCATGACTGAGCACCAGTGTTTGCTAAAATTAAACAAAAATAAAGGGCTCACTAAGGCATGATGTAGAAACTAGCTATTATCATTTAACTTAACTAAAACAGGCTAATGTGAGAAACAGGTTAGCTATCATGTAACTTAAGATGAATGTGGGAAAATAGCCAACAGAATCTGAATTGTACCGTAAAGCAAATGTAAGAAACTACCTAACATTAATTAGCTAAAATTTAATGAAAGACTAATGTAGGATATAGACCAGGTGATAGGGGTCATTCTTTATTCATTAACTCTAAATAAAGTGTATAAAATAGGCTGCTACAGTATCTCAATTTGTTTGTGTTTACATGGAGGATATACATTTTCTCTTATGCACATCAGCTGCACTATAGGCTATGTCCAAGCAAACTATTGACTGCATGCAAAACTTTAAAGAAACATTTGTTGGTATGCAGCATTCTTTTATGTGGGAGAGTGTTGTCATGCATGTTTTGAGATGCAAAACACTCATGTATTAGATACAATGTTAAATATTTCTCTAATCTATTCTAAATGATGGATGGCAGATACAGTAAGTGGCCTGAAGATACTTGTTTTGAAAAGTTTCTGTGGACAATCACCATGGTGACAGTCAGATGTAACTTAGCCCAATTAAATGACCACTCTTTGCAACCGCTCTAAATGATTTTGGGAAGCGTGTTGCATATCTAAATTTATGTTTTTATCTCTTTCCATGTATTATGTCACAGTGTGAACACATACTACCACCCTGAAATATGATTATTGTGAAATCATGAGGCTTTGATCATGAATGAAAAGTGTTGTGTACTTTTTATGTGTTGAAAAGCGTGTTGAACTTTCTGTAGAGCAGAGCAACACGCACACTGGGAGTGACGGTGTGTCTTTGATCACCGCAGGCTGTTTGAGGTTTTCGTAGTTTTGTCGACATTTTCCATGTTTAAAAACTGTGTGGGTGCTGAATGGCTCCTGTTCAACCTGAACGCCACGTCTGTCACATATCTGATCAACAGAGGCGATGACTGGTTGTTACACTCGGCTGCAGGTGCCTTTGATCTGTGGTTTTGAGGTCATGTGATGAAAGAGATTTATATTGGTACATAGCTCTGGAAGGATCAAACACTGGGCTGAACTGAGCTGAGGTACGGCCTCCCATGGGCCTTCTCCTTCTCCAGCCAATATCTTAGGGGCCAGTGGGTTCAATTTACAGATCCTACAGGTGTTCTCCCTCAGACATTTCTTCTTTACAGGGTGGCAAGGTCCATGAAATGACAGTCACACCGTGTGACCACCCTTTCCTTCCTCCCAAAGAGCAGCTGCTCACGGCTTTGAGCCAGTGTGTTCACATCCCTCTGGTGACGTTAACACATAAAATATCATTATTAAAAGGAAATCAATCATTGTCTTCTGACAACTGGTAATAGTCTGATTTCAACAGCAGCCGACTCTTGAGTCTCTCTCTACTAACCCACAATCTAGTGACATTTTAATCATAATAATACATTATGATTAAGAAGTACTTTTCATGCATCTGCGCCTTTGTTAAAGAAGATGAAAACACACTTTGATAAAATATCAAAAAGAAAAAGTATTCACTTCAGTAAGGAGAGAAATAATGTCATTAATCTCAACAATATCTCATGATTATAGAGGGTATGCAGTGGAAAAATCTAATGAAAAACCTTCACAATACAAATTCTGTCTGATAAAATGACTATGTAACTTTAAAAGAGCCATTCACAGAAGACACAGTGTCTTCTATCATCTTTTGGTAACTCCTTCAAATTTAGCTCTGTTTCTCTCTCTCAGTACCAAAGAAGCTGACCGTTGCCATGTGGAAACATCCGATAAAAATGGTGAGTATGATTTGGAACTAGGGTGTGCATCGTCAGGAACATGTTATCTCTGGATCATTGAAAAAGAGAACTCATCATGACACTTTATTCACGATGTCTTATACATATGTATTTTTTCTTTTTTCTTCTTTTTCTTTTGTTTTTTTTTTAATCTTTTGTCAGCATTGATTAAGATGTGCTGATCTGATGAGCTCTATCTTGTAGTCTATCTTGTAATTTTAGCTGTTGTATAGTGATTTGACATTTTCATCATTTCAATGAGACTTTTCCTACAGTATAACTTTCCCCAAGTATAGCTTTCAAATACTTTTTGCCCAACTACTAAAGCCTATATGTTCTGCAAAGATTCCCACAAAGTGCAAACTGTGCTTGCTGAAAACTAAAAAAAATGCTTGAAGGCTCCACATTCCTTTGTTGAAACTACATTTTATATGAAAACTCCCACCTGTCATGAACCACCTCCATTTCCAGCAGCTGTATTAGGTTCTGTTACATTCTTCTCCACCATATCAAGCCCAGGGAAATTACTTTTTGAGAAGGGACTCAGAGTGTTTGTAACAAGAAAGTGAGTGACAGGAGCCAGAGGGACAAAAAGACGGACTCAGATTATGAGATGGAGAGGGGCAGTAGGAGACAGACACGTCCTGGTTTTATGGCTCTTCTTCAGTACAGCATCAGGTTGAGATTGTTTTGTCGAACTATAACTAATAAAAGCTTTAACAACCTAGAACATAACAGGTCAATGGCAATAATTTCCTTCTGCCACAAACCATCAACAGGGTGAGCAACCATAACAAACCTCAATCAATCCCCAACCCACCAGAGTCCCGCCCTCATTAAATCAGAGATGGCATAAAAGTAGAATGTGTTTCACTGCCACCCTCGTTAACTGCTAGACGTGCAGAGTAAAAGTAGAGGTGAGTGAGAACAAAGAAGCCTTAGTGAAGCTGAAATTCTTGATAAACTTGGAGATAGCTGGTATATCTGGGATAAAACCAGTTGAAAGTATACCTTAGCAGAGGTTAATCAACTTGAAGCCTTCCAACTTGAATAACCGTTTAGGTTTTGTTTTTTTTTTTTCCTACTGGACCTTGGTTACGATGCCAACAATAATGAACACTGTACCTACCTTCATCACTGGCAAGAAACATGGTTTAGGTTAGGGTTGGGAAGGTTAAGGAAACATGGTGATTTAGGTTGAAATAAGCACTTACTCAACATCAGACAACCTTTGTTGTCAGCTCCTCCTGACATGGACTTTGTCTCTCTTTACACTGTGTTGCCACACTTTTCCCTTTTCTAATGTTACTAATTACTCTGACTACTGGAAGTCACTTAGTGATAAAACTAGAGGATCATAATAACTTGCTGAACAGATAACCTGTGGGTTCGTTACATTTCAGCATGTAGGTTTGACCTGCTTTACACTGACACATATTCAAATATGTTAAGCTCAGCTCTCATATAAACATCCTGCTTTTTTTTTCTTTACCCACAAACCAACACTTTGTCACAGTATAACAGTACTGAGGTAGATCTGCCTCCAAATATAGACTTTTTGTTCACTAGTGAATTTTTTTTTTGATTTGTCTTTTAATCTCTGTCAGGCTCATGTCAGTGGGTTGTTAAATGCAATATACAAACTAATAGTGAATACTACTGAATACTAATAGTGAATTTCGATCATTTCATTTTAACTCAGTGCATCTCTTTGTTTGTGCTCTGAAAATGAACAGGCTGCTCTAGTGATACTAATGTTTGCTGAGTCACTTTAGCATATGCACTGTTCAATGAGTAGGTCATTGGGGGGGCCACATAGCTGCAGAATGGCTCTCAGTAGAATGAACACTTTATGCTTTCGTGTTTATCAATGCAATGTCTGCTCTAGCAAAGCAAAAAGCAACTAGAGCAAATTTTCAATGGTTTCATTTTGAAATTGTCAATAATTTACAAACTAATGCTGAACAGCGATGACAACAAGCTTATAAAGTCCAATAATAAAAGCAATTGAGGCAATTTGACACAAGGTATTGGCTCATGAAAGATCAGCAATCTCTGCACACACTGTCCTCCTCAGTTTGTCTTTTGCATCCGATGGACCTCGCTGTTTTATGGCACCAAAGAGCCATAAAATTCCCTTTGCCACCAAGTGGCTTCCAATCTTCATTATTGGACTTTATAAGCCTGCTTGGAAGCCCTGTTTCCTGCTGCTCACTAATAAAGAAGCTGACACTGTCTAAATATAAAACCAATCCAATTTAGGAACTCATCAGTCCCCAAACAAAGACGCACAAACAATAAAGCACTTTACAAAGTGCGGGCCTCCACAAAAGCCAGCTCATTTTATCAGTTAGTCCTCACTTACAACTTTGAGTTGATGACAAAACAATTTGCATAAAGACTGTTGAGATCTGCCCAGGTGGTCTGAGAGGAAAACACAAATAGAAATCAAAAAGCAAAGGGATGCAAAGGATATCCTGCAGCCTGAATGTAAAGCGAAGTGTGTGTCCTGTGTAATTTCAATGGTTATATCATCTGAGGAATAATACCGTGGCAGGACACCTGAACTAGACCCCTTTAAGGGTGTCCAAAGCCTGCTCGTGACGTAAGATGTCTTTTAAAGGAGTGCTATATGTAGAAATAGAGGGCAGCAGCATGAGATGTCTTCCTGGTTGTATTACTGCTTTGCTTTATAGCATGTTTGGTTTTGAATTATGCTCTGGAAGATGTGTGTGAACTCTGTGACAGCTGTGTAGATGAAGGGTCACCACAACAAATATCTTCCCAACTGGAGCAATCAAACTGGTACAATAGGAAGTCCATGATAAACTCCAGCAGAGGAATGCGGCTGAACTGAGCAGCTCCGCAGCATCAAGCTGTATTAACTGTATTAATATGAAGCAGTGCCCCAGCAGGAGAAAGAGCACAGCAAATCTCTGGATAATAAAAAACACAATTGCTGAAGGTGTTTTTGCATTATGCAGCGTCAGGCCTTGGTTTTGCCCAGAGAAGCACATCAGAGGGAGCAGCTCCATCTCAACTACATCATGCATTTAGGGTCAAATTCACAGCATGGTGTCATTATTTTCCTTCCTACTCCGTTTCCCTCAAGCCTCCATTTTCACACTCTCTTTGTTGTTACTTTTTCCCCTCTCCGGGGTCCTGGTGTCTGATGCTGGAACATGTAGGATTTGGGGGCTTCTGTCTTTTTTATTATCTTGAATAGAAGTTCTCTCATTAAAACCACCTGAAATTTAGTGAATGTTATCAATTTAAGGATACAAACAGATAAGAAATTTAATTTAATTTAATTGTCAAACATCCTTAGAAGATTCTCAAACCATTACCGCAGATGAAAACCACAGAAGGCTGGGCTTCAGCCTCCAGCACGATGATGAGCAATGGCATCAGAAGAACAGTACTAGACAGTGGCTTCATATGACAAAGACTTGCACATCTTCAGACATTAAGTCTGGTTTGGCATTAACTTGTTGGAGTTGAGTTGTTCGAAAGTTTGAGATTTGAGTCTTAGAAGAACTACCAGGTCAAATCTCTCTACTGGGACATGAACAGCAGGAGAATCAAAACTCTAGGCCTAACCAGGAGGAATGACTCTACTTGTGAACCAGCTCCTTACACAACACAACACTGCTGCCAAAAACACTCAGCTGGGCTGTTTATTTTGAGCTGCAGTCACACTTCGTCAGTACAGTGTTTATGTAGCCACAAACCTAAGTGTGGAGTTCGCCAGGTTTCCACAGGGGATCCCGTGGAGGAGATGAAAAAGATGGAGATGAAACTGATAAGTTAGGATAAAGTAACTTCAAGGACTTCTGGAGACTTCGTTTTCCATTTGCCCAGAAACACAAGTAAAGACAGAGAAGGTCCCCTGCAAGGATCCCTCAGTCTGTTGAAACCTTAAAAATAAAATAAAATGGGGCTCATTTACTAATCACTATCATTAAAAAGAAAATTGTTCACATTTAACCTTTGAGCTGGTCGTTTTTGTTTTTGTTTTTGTTTTTTTTCAACCTAGATTGCATCCCTTTGCTGAATGTCTATAAAACTATGGGGCCATAATACATTTATGAGATGTCATTTGAAGGGTAACATCCTGTAGTTTGCGAAAATGTGTCTGTGACTGACAAAACAATTTAGCCCCTCTCATCCAAACATAAAACCCAAACAGTTTTGCAAAAGCATTAAATGAAACATCCATGGTGTTCGCTCATCTGGTAGTTTTCATGTTTTTATTTATTATTATTTTCACTCATAACATCAAACATCAATATTTAAAATGTGGTTCATACCAACAGGCCAAATTATGTCTTTAGAGACTCACATGTGACTCCTGGCCAACAGGGGGCAGAGTGTAGTTATCAAGTCAATGTCAGAGGACAGACAAGAGGAAATGCAGCTGAACAGCTGAACATGTAAGTGAGTAAAAAAGCTCAGAAGTGAGCTGAAGACCTGTGCTAAAGAATTTCACTCGTCCCTCCTCCCCAGTGGAAAGTGGAGAGTTTCCTGGTGGTGTTTGCTGCAGGCAGAGGCCTGGACACTGCTGTGGAGGCAGACAGCTCATCAGGATGAGTGGCAAGCTTCTGGGCAGGAGCAACAGCAGCAGAGGAGGAGAGGACCAGACTCACAATAGTCTGTTCCTGGAGGTGAAGACTGGAGCAGAGGAGACAGGTTAAAGAAAGCTTTTAGTCCTCTTGACAATCAGATATATTGTGGATGCAGTGTGTGTGTGTGTGTGTTTGGGGGGGTCATGTAATTTTGGACACTTGAGTGTGTGTTTCTGTCAGTGTTTTACCCCGTGTGCACTGTGCAGCTGAGGATGGGTTGATGTACTGGAGCCACAAAGGCTTTACAACATGAGATTGCAGGACCACTGTGGCCAAGGCTACTAGTTTATGTAAGACACACATATGGCGGCTAGTTAATGTTAGCTAGTTTCTAACTTTAGCCTTAAGTTACCGTTTAACTAAATAATTTTAGCTAGTTTCTAACTTTAGCCACACGCTATCATTTACCCAACTGTTAGCAGGTTTCTAACGTAAGTCTTATGTGTTGCTAACAAATGTAGCTAGTTTCTAACCTCAGCCTAAAGCTATCATTCGCCTAGCTAATGTTAGCTACTTTCAAACTTGACAGTTTAACCAGGGTGACCATATTTTGATTTCCAAAAGAGGACATTCAGCTCCACCTCAAGATACTTAAATGACACGTGTGTGTGTGTGTGTGTTTGTGTAAAATTTAGCTACACAACAAAATAGTCTCTCAATAACCAGAGACACAAATCCAGATAGGCTATTTTTTGAGACTTTCTTAATTTGCTGCCTCTGTCTTCCTGCACTGTGTTGTGGTAACACACAAATTTCCCCATCGTGGGATCAATAAAGTACTATCTTATCTTATCTTATCTTCCCAAGGTTATTAATGGTACAAAAATAAAACAAATAAGCCCTCTGGAATGAAATAATAATAATGGAAACAATATTGTATTATAAAATCAACCTATAAGAATAGTCCAGCCTGTCTCGAACCTGTGCCGCTGCAGTTAAAACTCAGACTTAATTGTGCAGGATATCCCAGTTGAGCCATTAGGGCCCACACTTGTAATGAGAGGCAGCGCTGCCCTGATGTTTGCTCCCACACAACAAAATACCGTAGTAAGCTGTGCAAAGCACCATCAATTTAAGTATGTGCTTAACGGTCCTGTGAAAAAACAATGAAAACAGGACGTACATGAATTCATAATTGTGTAATTTCATTCTTTGATATCTACTGTTGTGGCCTGAATGGTATCTGTTCACGAAAAGACTCAGAGTGTTCCATTATGGATTATTTATAGCTTTAATGTTGCTTAGAAATAAATGTATGATATCTCAAAATTAGTATAAAGTGTCTCTTGATGTCTTTACTCACTGAACCAGGAGAGAAAAAAGTCCATCAAAATAGACAGTCTGAAAAATGCTTACTGTCAAAGAAGATGATTTTGATGCTTTCCAAGAGTCTGGAAGGAGAGAGTAAGAGTCTGTGTGTGACACGTCAAGCTAAACAAGTGTAGTTTTTACATATTTTCATATTTCACTTAGTCAAGAGGAAAAGATTTTAATCTCTCTTCTCCTTGGATTAGTGGGATCCCCGGGAAACCTTGCCAACAGGACGAGTCTAAAGGAGCACCGTCAAATCCTGCAACCGCCAGCGACCGCCAGTCAAAGTGTCACCCAGCAAGGTGCTGAACTCCCTTCTGCTCGCTCATTGCGGTAAGTCACTCTAGATGCGTGCATCAGTTAGACGCATGCACATGCAAATGGATGCTCTCTGTCATGGGTGAGGCTAGGCGTCTTTTGTGTAGGCTGCTTGGCATTTCCCTCCGTGAGGGGAGTTCAGATTGAAGTGACGCAGTGTGCAGCTGAGTGCTATTTAATTACCTGCTTTTGGAAAACCACTGGGAATGCAACTAATTTAGGTCTTGTTTGAAGGGTAAACAAATGTGCCAGAAGATGTCTCCTGCCACCCTCCCAGCAGAAGGAGGGGAGGGGTCGGTGGTGGGAGAAAGCGGCTTCCTATTGGAAATATGATAATAGCCATGTGAGAAGCTCTTGGTGGGGATTGAAGGCACGCAGTAATAGTGACTTTGAATGGTTTTAACTTTGCATAACACCACAGTGAATTGATGTAGCTTTGCTTTGTGCTGATATTCAAATTGCTTTGTTCTGAAACTCTTGAGTGCAACGGCTTCGGAAACAAAAGCAGGAGAATCAAAACGGCTTTGCTTTGATATCAAGCATGGCATTTCAAGACCGGCAGGTGCAGGGAGCGAGCTGAAATGTTGACTTACATGCTGACAGATACTTTAGCTGAGCAGGGTTGAGATTTCAGGTAGTGGATGTCTAATTTTGGAGCTAGAGAATCCTTTTTTTGTGTGTATGCTTTTTTTTTTTTTTTACTGGGGCTGAATTAGAAACCAAGAAAAGTTCTGAGAAATCAAATCAGGGTCTTTGCTGCTGTCGAGTTCAAGTTGAGTTCAGCATTTCGAAGCTGCACAAATCTGATGACAAATGCAGTTTCTGTGCCATCCATGTAACATCTGCTGTTTTTGTTCTGTAAGATGACAGACGTCCGCATTTTTAGAATTTTATAGCAGAAGTTTATTCATCTGGTTTAGACTCAAACTAGGTCAGCAAAACAAAGCGCGCAAATAACGACCAGATTTTGCATAATGTTACGACAAGTAATCAAACATATGTCACATTTTGAGGATTTATCAACCTCTTTCACTCTCCATGAGCTGCATGTGTTTCAACAGAAGAGGCCAGCAGTAACTCTGATTTGTGCCCTGCTTTTAAATTTGGGTACCTGGTGAAACTGAGGGAACTTGTGCTGGTAATGGGTTGTTAGTCTGATAGCTGCTTTTGATTGATGGACAAGTACTGCACAGGTTTGCCTGTGATGCCTTTTTCTACGTTGACTTAGGACTGTTTGAGTCTATCGAAAAGTTTGGCACTGTGTGAGTGGGTTTGCCTGGTGAACTTGTACTGGAGTGCTCTGCTGAAGGCTCCACAAAGAGGGAAATAATTTCTCAGTGTAAAAATATCAATCACAGATGATGATAGAAATCCAAGTGAGACAATTTGTCTGCTGGAGCCAAAGGCTGAGTTCAATGACTGAGAAAAAGTGTCAGATTTTAAAGCATCTCTTGATCAGCTGTTTGAGGCCGAGTACATCGGGACACATTTCACAGAGTGTTGTAGGAGGAAGAGAATTTCAGTGGTGTTTCTCTTAAGTGAGATGGACGATAAATGAAGACAGCACAGAAGCTTTTAGAATCTCAAGTGATGGATTCAACTGTTTGGCAGAACTGTTGGCAACTACAGATAAAGAAGTTAAAGCATCTTAGCTCCCATAAGAAACAAGCTTTTGGGGTTAAGGGTCAGACTTTGACAGCTGGCAACACAAAGATGAAGACTGTTGACTCAGAAAACCAGCCAAGATAAACCTCCAAATGCATACTGGCTCAGGACAGGTTCATGGAGGATCTTGGTATAGAGTAGTAGCATCTGTCATTTATTTAAGATCATCATACTGCATGGCAGCCCAAAGATAAGATCCGAGCTGTAACCGGCTCCATTTCAGGTCAATTTAGGGCCTTAAATTCAGGACTCGAGAGGAAAAGCTTTGTATCGTTCTTGTGCTCTTAATACTTGTCAGTCTCCAAAAGACGGAAATGACCTCTTGCTTAAGAGGCTGACATCAGAGTACTGTATGTTCCTTCATACTGCGATCATCAAAGGAATAATCAAAACATTCTCGTTCTACCTGTTGAACTCCACTCTTCTTCTTTGCTGGAAACATTTTACATAAAAAAAGTCAGTGACCACCCACATTTGTCCTTTTTTTCCTTTGCTGTTAAGATCAGAAACTGGTAAAGTACTTTCATATAATGGTAGAACCAGTCTGCAGGAAATTTGTTGTTAATGAAAGCAAAATTGGCCAAAATTAGCTCTCAGGTGACCAGGACTGTAAATATATTAAAGCCATTTCTGGTGCACAGTTAGTGATAACCTAGTGATAACAGCTGTCCGTTATCATCAAACTGACAATTGAGGGAAGGGGCAGAGTTAAATGATGCGGGGAGACTAATGGGAGGTTGAGGGGCAACGGATGTAGGAGCAGTGGTCTGAAGGAGGACCACCACTTGTGAAGGCCGCCATACAGTAAGTTTACCCAAAGAAGAGAGTCTAAAATTAGTACTCAAAAAACAAATGAAGACATCAGTGCATTTCAAGAACTTCATGTTGCTAGGACACAGTTGGTGTTGGTGCTGTAAAAGCATCCCCTGATAGGCCTGAACCACTTTGGGAGGATCTATTTATTTACTCATTACCCTTATGACCAGCCTCAGAGCTGTCACTCGATTCAGCTCCTATCTCTGCTCTTTCCTCCTTCCATTCATCTTCCTCAGTTTCTCTCCTCTTGCACTTTCCCAGCAGTCCTGTTCTGTTTATTTATCTGCTCTCCCATGAGAGGAAGTGTGTTTAAACATGACGATGACGATGATGATGATGGTCATGGTGTTGCGTGTTGATCCCTGGGTGTTCTGTTACAGCTAAGACTTCATAAAGCCCTCTTAGAACTGGAACTGTTTTTTAAGTCTTTTGCAATGAGTCTTGAGTCATGTGAGGTAAAAGTTGAGTCTTATCTGTCAAAGCCATTCTCTACTCTTTTCAGATGAGTCAGGTCTGAAATCATTTAAGACAAGGTCAAGATGAGTCTCAAGTCAATTTAGACAATTTCAGGTCCTTTGGAACAAGTTCATTGAGTATCAATCATTTAGAAATTGAGTATGGGAAGGCAAGTCTGAGGTAATTTGACATCTATGCAAGCCAAATCTCAGACATCTCAGGTTTGTCTCAGGTTTAAGTCCAAGCTAAGTCTTACATCTCTTCACGTCTAAGTCAACTATCAAGTAATTCTCAAGTTACTAAAGTCCAGGGTCCAGTCAAAGTCAAGTCAGAAAACAGAAGACAAGTCTGTAATCTACCAGAACAAAGGTAAAGTCCCTGTGAGCTGACCGTTGAAATTTCAAAGCCTTTAAAGTGGCCTCTTACATAACCTAGTCCCCTCCCCCAGAACCACCACATCCACCCTAGACTCAGGCCTCAAGTAATCAAGTCATGTCACAAGTCAACAGCTGTGTGGTGTGTGAGTCTGTCTGTGCATTGGAGAAAGAATTTGAGTTTGTGTTTATAATGCAAGTGTGTCTCCATTTCCGTGCGTGCGTGTGTGTGGTGCTTAAATCTTTGACCCAGGTTAGATGTCATTTCCTCTCTTCAGGCATGCCAAATCCTTCAATGTCCAACACACACACACAAAAGAAAAACACTTATCTCTCTGCTTCACATTCATCCTCTTGAAAACACACTCACTGTAAT
>OMNW01034745.1:25347-40458 GCA_900303245.1 Selene dorsalis | reverse complement strand
TTTTTGTCTGTTTTTTTCTATTTGAACTTTTTTTTTTTTTTTCTACGGATGAAATTGCAGCTTCGAAACAACTAATTTCTACTGGATACTCCTGTATTTGCAAATAAATAACAGTGTTTGTGCTTGGAAGCAGCGCACTGCCACACAAACGTGGTGCTGATCTATGTATTATTGACATTGCTGCTATTTGTAAGCCAATATGTCACATTGATATGCTGTTTCCTACATTTTCCCCAGGGTAAAATTACTTCCACGTCACCAACAGTCGGTCTACAAAGAGAGATTCAAACACTGATACACAGGTTTCTCTGCAACCTGGGCCAGGAAGCTTTTCTATCTCACATCAGGGTAAAATAAACAGTGCAGTGCTGCCAAGGCTTTTCAAGGGTTAAATGCTGTTTGAGCAGTGAAGACCGCAACATTAATGTCATTCTGGCAATATGTTTTTTAATAAACGATTGTTGCATCGGTGCGATTTCCTGTAGCAAAATTCCTGGGGTTGTTATTGTATTTCTGCAGGGCTGTATTATTTAGACAGTCAAGGGCAACACAAAGCAGCATCGTTCTCACATCAAGAACGCCACTGGCAACAGGAACTTAAGCAGATGATGTGAGTGGCAGAATAATTAGCAACATTCAACAGAGCCTTTGTAGCGATAGTAGATTTTCTTTTTTTTTTTTCCCAGAAATGAAAAATGAATTCACACGTTAGAGCAACCAGAATTTGATGCTAATTAGATCATGTGCATGTGTACATGGAACATGAACTTGTCCTTCAAGTGAAGTTTCCAGCTACTTGTAGTGTCATTTGTATCCTGACCGTCTGTACTTGTTTTGAATAATTGATTGACTGATGTCTAATTGGCTGTAAAGTGGTTGATATTTGCATCAAAGTGACCTTTAGGATAAATATCTGATTGTTGTGGGCTGAAAGATGGGAGGCTGGGTCCTCATGCTAGACATAAATAAAAGTATAAAATGTAATATCACGTTTAGGCCTTTACGACAGAAGCAAATTTGTGATGTGCAGTATCGCTTGTCGACTGACAGGTTGACTGGTAATGGATAAACACGCATTGAAGTGTGCATTTACGTAGGGGTCAGTAGTGGTCATCTCCTCCCTCTGCTGCAGAGGAGTTGTGGTCTCAAGCTGTAGATGGAAGTCCATAGAAGTAAGTGGCAATTTAGCCCATAAACAATAGGTCACTATTAGATGAACATTTCAATAAAGTGCAGTGGATGCAGAAGTTGAAACTGCAGTTTTTCTACCTGCGTAAATCCTGTGATGAAAGAAAGAACTGCTTTTTTATTTACAAAGGTTGTGATAAAGCTAAAAGAGCTACAACTGGAGTTACTGTCAACTACGGTACAAAGGTTCACTCCTCACTGATCTCCACCAACGCCTCTGCTGTGTGTGTGTCTGTGTGTGAGTGAGACGACTGCAGTCTGACCCCAAAATGTGTTTTTTTTTGCATCACGCAACTTTTTTTTCTTCTTTATTTTATTTCAATCAGTATTTTAAAATTTATTAACTGCTCATGTACATATCACAACAATGCTGAAAATACATTTTATCAGTCAACACCAACCAAATTCACCAGCTATCGCAACCATTGTGGCGTAATGTGTGCTCACTCAGAGTTGTCTGTCAGAAAAGAAAACAAACAAAAGAAAGAAAAAACAACAATTGATGTTTATCTGCAGGTTTAATCGTCTAAAAAATGGTTTTACGTGTTAATACGTTGTGAACAAGTATTAGAAGGCTGAAAAATGACCAAAAAGATGGAGGAGGAACATCACGGCCCTCCGCCATGTTCACACTGTCACAGAACAAATGTGCATGAGATCACAGCTTCAGTAATTAACCACGGTAATTGACGAAGGTTATCAATAAATAATAAGATATAATAAAATAAAATAACTTACTGGTTTGACACTGGTAACTGTTTCATATCTACCCAACACACAATGATGAGAGAATGCAGCCGAGTGTCTGTGACTTGTGGTCGTGTGGCGCTGTTACTGACATCTCAACAATATTAGAAACTGTTAGTGTCATCATCAGGTCTGGTCTTGTCCATGTTATCACTCAGAGTAACAGCAAATTCCTGTTAGACAGTCTGGACAGTGTATAAAAACAATCAAAAGAATCAACACACGGAGACACAGCAACCTTGTCCAAACCTGTTCAATTACCATTCTGTGATGACAAAGAGCAGCCATAGAAACACTTACATGCAGGTGCTCAAACACATTAAGGTTGTTTTCCTCAACCGCCATCCATTAATGTACATGAGTCATCCAGTTTCCACTGATGTACATGGCATGGCTATAAATTGCAATTCTGAAATGAGAAATGTATTGTTATTTATGACTTATTGTTTATAGGGAATCTGAAATAAATGATCAAATTTTACATTAAAGGGAAGTGGGAGAGTGATTTTAAAGTTAAATGTAAATACAAAATTCGAATCATTAGAACCGGTGGCTTTATTTTCAGCCTGCTGCAGCCCTTTGGGATGCGTTGTCCGCTCGGGGTTAGTGGTCAAATACTCTGTGTCATGAATGGATTGTGTTCAAGCCCTGTGTTTGACTCTCCACTCTCTGAGCCACTGTTAGCATCCAGGGTAGCGGCACCAGACCCAGACAAAAATCTCCACACCCTGTTTCCCGGCTGCCTTTTAGCCAGCCCTCCACTGTCAACTCTAATGTGTTGGAGGACAGGTCAATATCAAGTGAGGGCTGCCACTTCGCCTCACTGCCACAGGCTCCTCTAAGTCACTGACAGGCCCTTTATAATTTGGCTCCCTGTGGGCCTTCTCCCAGGTGGACAGACTAGCAGCAGCAGATAGGGCTGAGGTGATGCGTAGCTGATGCACACAGTCTCTGTCTTAACCTTGTAGAGCAGAGAGCCGAGAGCCGAGTGGCAACTCGTAGCAGACTGCTCCGAGTAAAGGTGCAGTCACACCTTTGCTGTGTGTGCCGTTGAATTATTTCCTGCACCAGAAGGACTCTTTTCCTCCTGAAGGAAATGACTGGGAGTTTGCTTCTGTCATCATGTGATCAACCTGCTCTTTGGCCAGAAAATGTGTTAAAGGACAAGCTGACACATCAGATTCAGGGTCAGGAAGGTCTCCAGCGGTCAGTTTCACAGGGAAGTAGAGATTGGACATGATGGAGTGGCGGAAGTGATTTGTGTTGTATTTGTTTTTTTGTTTTTTGTTTTTTGTCGTTGCTGCTTCCGTTCCTTTCCTGAATGACCTTGTTCTGGATTTGAACGTGAATCAAATCATCTATATAACAACAAATAATTAGAAACATTTATGTGATCCATTGAATTAAATCTAATCTTCAAACAACTGAACTGAACAGTTTTTTACTCAGTGTCTCCATTTTGTGGTTCAGGCCTCTCCGACACGAGGACATTCTGCTTTAAAATGCTTTGTCATTGTAAACACAATTGCCTCGGAGATATTTGAAGATGTCATATTTGGCGCTTGGGAATTTGTGAAGGACAACTCAATGGAGGGAAAACAACCCCCTCCCCCCAAATAAACCTTTATCAATGAACCATAAAAAGAAAAGACACATGCATTGATTGTCCTGAGCTGCTGTACTGGCTCTGATTTAAGTGATGTTGCATCATAGTATAATAAGTTCAATGCAGCTCTACAAATATATATACATATATTTTATGTAAACTCTTTGGGTTTCTAACATGCATTATGCATTAGAGTGTTTCAAGATTTCAGATGAATAGATATTTATATTTGAGGACACTGAAAGTAGATGTGATTTATGTCTTATCAATTCCAAGCTTCATGTTTTTCATATCATGTACCGCTCACCTCCACTGACCAAGTATGTGTTATTTTAGCTCTGTTTTTATTGTATCTTCACTCTGTGCTCATAAAACCTGCAGTCCCATGAAATATTGGGTGGGGAGGTGCATGATCTGATTGAATGGCTGTTTTCAAGTCAAAGGAAATAAAACAAAAGCTGATCCATAATTGCAGCCTTTTCAGAGAGCAGTGCAGAGCCACGGAGCTGTCTGTAATTCAACAGAGAATGTCATTAAATCAGCAAGGCTGGGCTCTGATTTTCAACAAGGAACCAAGGATAAGTGTTTGCTTTCATCACATTCTGTACATCCTTTTGCTTACAGCTTTTATTTGGAAACTGTCACTCCGAAACAACAAATATATGAGCCATAACAAACCATGAAAGACCGAGAAACTGCGATATTCATATATTACTTCCCTTTTGCTTTTGCTTTTTATCAAATCAGAGCCCGCACGCAACACAGGCTTTTTTTTTTCTTGTAAAGATGAAGGTTTTACTGTGTATAAGCCACATTAAATAATTTAGAGTGAAGCAAGCTACAGCTTTGAATGGGTTTCCACAGGTCTGGGTAAAGACTGAGAGTTTTGAGTGGTTGGCTTCAGTCCTGTCTTATTTGCAACAGTGACTAGATTTCTTTCACAAACATCAGCTTCATTGTGCTGAATAACTTGGTTCAAGACGGTTTGGTTTTTCCCCCTTTATGTTGCACTATGTTGCCTTGATCTCTGTGTAGTAAAGGAACCAATAGTATTCTGTGTTTTTTTTTCTCTGTATATGTTTCTTCTCTTTGGATCAGTCGATCGTTTCTGAAAGTCGGAGCTTAACAAGCTCTGATTCATTCTATTTAATTGCACCCCCCCCTCCGACTGCGATGATAGGTAGATAGTTCCAAGTAAAAAAACCCAGACCCGACTCACGGGCAGACAAGGGCATCTTGCAAAGAGGAGCCTAAGGGGAAGATAATAGGAACGGACACAGTGAGCTTTTGTTTCTTTGTTCGTGATCTTTCAGTGATGTATCATTTTAACCAGTACTTTTCAGAAAACCACCCAGTCATGACAACACGAGCCCAGATCTTCCCTCTCCACTCAAGGCGGCTCTTCTGCAGCTTCAAAAAAAAAAGAAACCCGAGGAGAGAACACAAATCAGTTTGTTTGTTCAAAAGTGAAAATGGTTATTAAAATTTTCTTCAGCGTAAAGAGAGCTAATTGCAAGGAGAAAATGTCCCTCTAAGATAATTAATTATGGTAATTAGATGCTTTAGTGATTGCTATCCATATATATTTTCATATATTTACCCTAAAAACATGGCTCTGCAGAGTTTACTTAAAAAAGTAAGAGCCTTGCATGTTTTCCTGTATCCACACACAAACGCACACCTCCTCCTCCCACCACCTTAAGATCCTCACATAGCTTCGCATTATTTATTTATTTATTGTTCTCCCAACCCTCCTCTCTTTTTTTTTTTTTTATCTCGTTCAGCAAATGCGAGGTTTGGTCTCTGCGGTCTCAGAAGTAGGTGCACAGACGCTGCCTCGGTATGCACCGCTGCAAATATATTTTTATTTCCGTGACCACGAGCCAATATATTCATCGTAAATATATAAAATTCTCATTTAGGAAAATGTCTGCTTTCTGACAGGTTCTTGTATTTATGCTGCTCACCCGCACGGCATACACAACGAGAATGAGTAACTCAGCAAAAGTGGAGTGCAGGTGTCAGGCCTCTGCTGCTGTGGCACAGGTCAGTGTGGTTAAATGCAATAGGTTTAGGAGAGTGTAATATAACACAGTGAAGCTATTAAGTTCAAACATCCAAACCAGCCCTCATGATCACAGTGTGTTCAAATGATTTTAATGCAATAATGTGCTGTAGCTGGCTGCATCAGGTGCACCCATGGGATGCTTAGCTGAGGATCTGGGGTCGAGTCTGTTTCCTGTGTGCTGTTCCCCAGTAGTCCTCCAGGGTTGCATCAGTCTTCTTGTAGCATTCCCCAGACATCCATCTTACACAGGTTGGATTTCAGCATCTTTGTGTTGTCGTAAATCACTGAGATAGTCATTAATTTTTAATATCCAGAAACCTATGCGCTGTGCTGCAGTCCAACTAGATCCTCCACTTCTGAGAGCTGGCCACATCCATTACAGCCTGTCTCTGCTGTCCCCTCTCTGTGCATGTTTGGCTGCACTTTTCTGATGCCATTAATACTCATCAGCAGCGCCTTCCATTCATGCCACATTCTGCCAGGCAATTTTCACTCCACTACTTTCACTGCTACCTACTTTTTCTCTTTCCTGTTTTTAGGACATTGCTTGCACAAATCTAGAGACAAATCTGGGCCCAGCAGGCACACAGTGCAGACAGAACATAGCCCCAGAATTTAAAGTGAGGATGCATGACTGTTGAGTGGCTTAGACAGTAATTATGACTTGAGAAACAGTAATTCTGTGTATTGAGGTGGATGGCTTATTTGTTTTCATTCTGGTTCTTTCTGCTGTTTTTCACATGAAAGTGTTTGATTTGGAATAGCAATAACAGTGATGAGAGTAGAAGAAGAAAGAAGTGATGTTTTGTGGTACAGCATGAAAAGCTGCAGTTTTATCAGCCTGTTCATCAGATTTTGGAGCTTCAGAGGTTCTTAAGAAATTCACATTTCATTTATTTCCTGTGAATTCCAGGTGGTTGTCAAGTGATATGACATATTATTCACAGGACGTCCTGGTGAACAGTAGACGGCAATCACATTTAATCAGTTGGAAGGAATGACACGTAATGTATTTGGTGTGACATTTATACCATGGAATACGGTTAGGTTGTCTGGTTCTTGAGTTAGATATCAGGTTGGAATGTAATAACCAGACACAGAGACATGAGGTAAAGGGTCAGGGTGGCCAGGATTTGAACCAGGGATCTGCTGCACCGGGCTCAGTATGCCCATATGGTACGAGTCCTAGCCACACCCGGCTCCAAGGGTTTGGCTGAGGAAACAAAAATGAAACAACAGGTAACACACATGATATTAGCGACCCTCCCATCAGTGTCACAGGTTTTTAAAGGAGTATCGAACCTAAAGAGACGAGTTTCTATTCAGCACCAGTACTTTATCATGTATCTAGGGTTGATTTTATTTTCGTTTTAAGATGGCAATTACTATCTAATGACTGAGGAATGAGTGAGCATCATGTACCATACAGTACCTGTGTCGACACTAATAAATATGGTTCAAGTTGTGGAAGAGTCACAGTTAAGTGAATTTTAGGTATAGAGTCTTATAGATTAGCATTAGTGAAATATTTCAGGATGTGATAAAAATAAGGACATACTTGCTCCAGACTGGAGGACCTGGGTCACCATGGTTACGAGATGGTTACATGTTACATGTTGTGGAAGGAGGTTTCACAACAAGCAGTAGTCTCCTGAGTGGTTTGTTGATCCTTCCCCTAACGCGGACCTTAAGATGACGTCACTTGTCTTCTTCCTTTCACCTTTGCTACCTGCTCCTCAAACACTGTGAAGTTGATAGCAGTCTAAAACTCCCTGGCATAAGAGCAATTATGCATTTGACCTACGAAACCTTACATGAATAAAGAGTCATGTATGAGAACCGCTACAGTGGAAACTAGTTAAGGTAAATCACAACATCGATGTGACTGCCCCCCCCCCGCAGTGGGATCTTCCTGCGTGCTTGTTTGTCCGTCAATAACTAACCCCGGCAGAAACATGTGGTTATGGATCTGGTTAGACTTTACGAGCACCGAGCTGAATTCATTTGTAAAATAATGAGTGAAAAGTCATTTTCTTCAATCCTTAAGGCTGCGAGACTGGAAGTTAATTTTAATATTTCCCATGCGCTTTGTGAAGATAAGTATGTTGAGATCTGTTAATTAAAGACTAACTTAGCTTAATCACTGACCTCTGTAGCATAAATGGTTATGTTTAATATATCACGGTGATTAGGGAGGGTGGAGTAGGGGGGGAGAGAGGGGAGGGAGGCATTAGGGAGCTCCTGTGCTCTTGTTTCCTCCGTGCTGTCTCTTATTTGTCTGTTTGCTGTCGCAGTTCCTCCTCCTTTTAAGAATGTGACTATAGCTGCTGGAAAAGTAGGGCATCCTCTCAAAGGTGAACACCGTGCTCCTGGAAGGCTTGTACATTTTTGTGGAAGCACACCGTCTTTCCTTTCCAGTCTTTTTTTTTTTTTTTTGCATTTCGGGTACGTGGCTGTGGTACAAGAGAGACGTTCAGGTCACAGAGGTCACGGGCAAATGAGAGTTGTGACTAAATTGGAAACAAAAATAGTGGAAATACGAGAGTCCGTAGAGTATTGCAGCATTGTCCTCATTTCGGGGGGCCATTAGTTGTTATACACGTGAGGGTATAACACTACATCACCACGGGCTTTCATATTTAAGCACTGCCATATGAGTTGACGCACTGTCGATGAGCATTATAGCAGCTGTTTAAATCTTGTATGCAGCACTCCGGGTCCGCGCCACTCGAACTCTCATTTCAGAAATGAGACGTCTCCGACCATCTGTCAGCGGCGAGCGCTGGCCTCCCGTGACCAGACAAATCATTCCTAATTCTCCCACCTCTCCTCAGACCCTTACGGATCCCAGACATCGGTCCTTCTAACAAAACAGATCCCCCTAATGGAGGACTGTGGCAGAGAAAAGTGCCTCCCATTGATTCTGTTCCCTGGCCAATGCCGCCTCAAGGATAGTGCAGCTGAGCTATACTTAGAATCAAGGATGGGGGCTGACGTAATATTTTTTTTGTTCTTTTATTAAGTTGAAAATGCTCTGTTAGGGCAGCGCAGTGATGAGACTTAACTAATCCTGACGGAGCAATTTCAACATAAACCGAACAGCTACATTCGTCAATTAGGAGCAGAATGCGGTAAATATGGCCGTTAAATGGGGACTTGGCTGCCGGCCTCGGCTCACAAGCTGATTACAATGTGAAAGACTTCCCATGAACACGTCTATCATGCACCGCACACAGCACTGCAGTCATTATGTTCAGATTAGCAACTTATTTCTTCCTATCTGAGACGGTTTCTGCCTTCGGTGTTCATCAGAGGCCAAAGAAAACTTCATGAAATTGCGGCTTTCTTCTTCACACGTATTGACAGGCGCACTGGAAGCTTGCGCAACTCGCAAAAGACCGGTCTCTAAATACTGACAGGAGACTGACAGTCAGACGTCTATTATGGTTAAAGCCTACGACATGCATTGAGACGGAGACGGCAGTCTTCAAAGCAAACGCATCCATCATCCCTGTTTAACTTGGGCTCCCTGCCTCTCTGATTAATGTCACATTTTAATGCACGTAGTTACTTTTTCTTTTTTTTTTTAAAGATGGCTTTTTTTTCTTTTTTTTTTTAGGCATGTTGAAATCGATAAGTGCCCTTGATTTATTATTGCAACCAGATTTCACTGTCTGAGAACGAGGAAGGAGGGAATTCATCTCGGTCTGCCAGTTGATGGTGCTCATTAATATGGATAAAACTGACTGGGAGTCATCTGGGAAGGATGTCATACCACATTAAACAAATAAGTGGCTGAAACCACCGGCTGTAATAAATTGATTTGCTTCACATTGATCCCCTCCTTTCTCCACCGTTAATCACATTTGGGAATCATGTTCATGTTCTGAATTTGCGCAATTATGAAATATTAAATATTCTAAGACAACGGTGATTTAACATCTGTGTTAAACATTAGCATTGTTCACTGTGTTTGTTTCCCCTTAAAATCAAATTTCCAACAGTTTTTGAAATGTAAAATGATAATGAGTTATTGGGCTGGTTAAATCAATAATTATGAATATGGTAAATCTCAAAAAGTCCGATTCCAGAGGATGTTTGGTTATGTGCCATTTTTCATCTTTTAAATTTTTTTTTTTTTTAAGAAAGCCAACTGAGACTGCATTAACTTTTTAACAGCACAACTATTATAACACCCTGCTTTACATTCATGTGGTCAAATACATTCCCATTTGAGAGCTGCCCTGTAGTCTTGTGCAGCTGTTGGCTACTGAACAGCTCCAGTGGAGCAGACCAGAGTGGTCAAGGGCATATTGACAGTGATTGTTGGAGGAAAGTACAGAGTTATGCAGCTTTTATGTGAGTTTTTTTTTGTGTGTATGCGTTGTACCAAAGTATGTACAATATGTCAAGTATTTCAAAGAGACCTGTAAGGAAAGATGAAATCAACTTATTGAATGCAGCACAAAGAAAACACACTATGAAGCAATCCCTCTGAAAGGTTGAAAAAAAGAAAGTTTGGCAGAGCTCGAGTCATAATCAGACTCAATACGCTAGGGCGCTGCCAAAGAAAGACACTAATTATCAATAATTGTGCTTAGATGATTTTAAGTTAACTGTGTAACAGCTGCAAAATGAGTCACATGGACACCGTCACCAACAGAAGGTTTCTGGAGCCATTGTTTGGACAATAAATATAGTTCAGAGAGGAGGAAAAGAGAGTGATGCTGAGGAACTTTGGGAAATCCATTTAAGAGAAGGCTTTTCTTATTTATCAGTGTAGTTCATCTGAACCAGGCCTGTTTTCGTGTACTTGTGGAAAAATGTTGTCCTACAATGATAAAACCTACAGTTTTCTCCTTGTTACTCGATTTCTGGAGCATCTGCCTTTGATTGACACACTGTGAAGTTGTTTCACAGTCGAATAAAAACACAAGATGCAGGCCAATGAAGCCCATGAAACGGCTGATTATTTACTGATGACATACTGTAACATTAAACATCTAATCAGATGTTTTTTTCACAGTCAGTATGACACTTTTAACCTAAAAATAAAAATGCAGATTTCTAGTTTTTTTAAAGCTCGAACTTTTGATAGTTCTATATAGTTTATGATATTTTCCTCTCACTCAAAACAAGATGCTGTTGATAACATTATGAAACAATGTTGGCTCATGGGAGTCGTCTTCAGCACCATTTACATCAACCGTCCTGGTTTGGATTTCTTAAGTGCCACTCAGGAGATTTTGAGGTTGCAGCTGAATTACCCACAGAGGTCCTCCCATCTCCACAGCAGCGCCTCAGTCAGGTGATTATAATCAGTAGAAACGCTTTATTTTTCTAAATTAGTTCATTTCTAGTCTTTTATTTATTGACTGAAAACATCGGTCCAAAGGAGCCAAAAAGATAAGAGACATGAAAACACTCAGAAAATGTGTACGTTACTTCAGTGTATCGTCATGTGCAACAGCTACATTTCCAAATCATTAGAGGATTGTTAGCTCCATCATTGTCCAACTAAAATATTTAGAGATTTCCCATACAGTCCATACATGTCTATAAAATGCATAAATGCATTAATGATTCAATTACACTCTGAATACTTTCATTAAAAAGTAATGATTTAATTCATTATTGTGGAAAGCAGCACATATTGCTACATTATTTATCGGTGCATTAGATTTACAGGGGCAGAAGTTACTGCGTTGCCTTCAAGGCAGCTGTTACAAACCGAGGTGTCTTTTTCTGTTTTCACCACTGCTACATGCTCGCTCCATTCACCGAGGGGATTTTATGTGTGTGAGGAGCGCATGCACTCGCTCCACACAACTCAAGAGAGAAGATGATGTATAATTGAGCAGGTCAGCGTTGAGCTTGACCCACATATTTTGCCTTTGGATTCCTTTGTAGATGGCAAATCAGTGAGAAGCAGACTTCATAGGATAAACTTGATAGAGTTACGGGGTTTTTCTGCTACAGCAGGGGGCAAGTAACAATGCACTTTTCAAATGTATTTATTTATTTATTCTTATTTTTTTTATTTTTTTTTTGCATTTTATTTTATTTTTTACTTTTTTTTTGAACGGGTTACACAATAGACTGGCTGGTTTTTACCATTAAACTGTGAAGAAATTTCACTGTCATGTCCCTGAACACCACAGCATCTAGTGAGAAAAGGCTCCTGTCAGATGTATTTGAAGATTTTCGTAAATTCATTGTTCGATAGAATTTGAGTTGTCGTCACCATAAATATGGGTGAGTAACAGCATGCCATAAATTTTCAAATAAAAGTCTCTAATAGAAGCCGGTCCTCTGTACTGGCTGGGTCTGGCTAACAGGTTTGAGCAAATAAAAGCCAGTCTCAATTAGAAACCGGGTCTATTTTTTAAGTTCTTGTCAATGTACCAAACCTCTCAAAGCCCACTAGATTGCCTGTTTGAGTCGTTCCTAAGCTGCTCAATTCATGCATACAATAATTAGATGGCACTGCTTAAATCGCTCTTTTCCCCTCTGTGCCACTGTTATAGCCATCTGTTAAAACTTTAGTCACTCAGTTTTTTTTTCCACACTTTTGTCATTCAGTTCGCTGTAAAGCAACAAACCGGTCCTCTCTGAAGACTCCCTACCTCCAGTGAAGACCAAATAGCATTCCATTCATTTAGAAGTTTAATCAGCACTGATTAAAGGTCTTCTAAATAAATGTGTGCTCCGGCTCTTTCCTTAGGTCAGTCGGTTGAAGTGATATTCTTACTCTTTTAACAGAATACATTTGATAGTATTTTCCCATCTTTGCTGAGCAAGAGATTTGTGCTAAATGAATTAAAAGCTTGTCCAGTTAGGAAAATAAAACCTGCAGATTCAGGAGTCATGTTATCTGACCTTGAGTTAAACCATTTTTGACCTGGGGGCTGACACCTCTGGTCCCTCCCCCTGTTACAGTCTGCTGAGCTACATTCCTGATGCATTTCAGTGTGACTGTCCTTTAGGAGTTTTTTCCAGTATGTGGGAGGAGGACGGTGTCCTGCTCTAAATAATTAGTCAGACAGGATCTACTTAATTTCTTTGTCTAGGCTACTATATAGCCTTTACCGCTCACACTTTCACTGTTCTTGGCTGTCAGAGTGAAGCCTAATGGTTGGCTCCGGGTGCACTGAGCCATAAGGAAGATATAGGCTATAATGATCACTCTGTAAAAAAAAAAAATGCCAGAAATATGAAGTTGAGTGTTAAAGAGAATCTATAAAAAGCACAATTTTTACCATAATGTCATAAAAAGCAGAAAGGTTACATTGATCAAGCATTTAATAAAGAGAGGGACTTTATGCTGCACAGATGCAAAACACACACACACACACATATGAAAGAGATGCCAGAAAGTAAGTACAGTCTTATAGAGCTCCAACAGAATATTTATATGTCTATAACAAGCTTATGGCTTCATGCGCGACCTTGTTGCAGCCCAGCATGAGGCTGTCAGGTCCTTCATTTATGCATCTCCACCGTACATTGTTTAGTACAGCTGGCACCAGAAGTGTGTTTTAACCAGTGTGGATCTACACAGGAATATTAGAATAAAAATGAGCACAATTGCCTCTGTTGATATGGGAAATCCCTTTAACACACAAACTAGGGTTAGGAAGACAGACACTGCAGTCATTGGCAGTCCACTGCTAACGGCTGACAGGCATCATGGGTACACACAACGGGGTTCACACAGTAATTCTGGTATAGACTGTTACATATCACACAGCTTATGATTCTAAAGTTAACATGATTAAATGGTGTGGATCAAAGTTCTATAGGTGTTTTGCTGCAGAATAACTGAGCACCTGTGACGGCAGAATTAGAACTTGTAAGAAAAAAAAAAAGTCAGATAAAGGGTCAATAAATTTAAAGGAGCAGTATGTAAGACTGTGGCCAAAACTGTTGTTGCAGTCAAATTCAAAACATTGCAGCGTGTTGTTTCCCCCCCCCCATGGCCCCCAGACGTGAGGTTGCCAGATAGCCACACGCTAACCTCTGCCCTGCTCCAGCGTTGTGGCTATAGTAGACCGAGACTCACTCACACAGTCTCTACAGTCTCAAAGTATTATAAGTGTTTATGTTTCTGTAGGTTGATGAATATTTAGCTTTTTACCCCGAACTGAACTGAACTGTAACTACTAGCAGAGTTCACATCAACTCAGGTGATCTGAGGTTATTGTTTCACTTCACCGCTCTGACAGAGTGTCTGTGTGTCTGTGTGTGTGTGCAGTGGTGACACACACAGACACACACAGTAACCCTGCATCTACAGGAGCTTTAGTCCATGTTCTTGATGCCATAGATGAGCCAACATATGAGACGTGTTACTGCAGAATAAACGTCAGGAGCAGCTCAGTGTTTCCACAGTCAGAGTTTTCTCCTCCTCTTTCTAACCGTCGTATCATCAGGTCGCTCTGACTCCACACTGCTCCACACAGCAGACAGATGGTGCTGGAGCCTCCTCTGCCTCCTCTACAGCTGACCTGCTGCTCTACTGGACACTCAACACTCCACCTCCAACACTAATAACAAAATATTTTGCTGGGTCTTATTTACTTCAACTACACAATGAGACAGATCTTCATTTAAGATCTTAATATCTAACTCTCTCTGTTTGATAAGTAGAGTTGGTCACAGCTCCTCTTACAGTATTTGCCCAAAGTTTCCCAGTCCCTGTCTTTGTTCTGGCAATAATTCCTCTGTCACAGTTGCTCAATTGTTTTGCACCAAAAATACTTTCATCATAGACCCATTTGTGGTTGTGGTGAAACAAAGCAAGTTATCGTATTTCATCAAATTACTGGTAGAGTTATCATTAATTAGTGACGGCTGATGCGATGTACCACTGGTACATTTATCATTGTATCTATTGACGGTGACACTCAGATGCACTTTTGATGAGCAGCAGCAGCTGAATGTTTTCTTTAACTGGTTTATTAGGTCACTTTACTAACGACTGTTAGCTCAGATCTTCGTTCATTTGCATCTTTACAACCTCGGTGTGTGACTTGAGCGTCACTAACCACTTCACCTTATTAATATTTCACGTTCACCGTCTTTTCAACAGGCTTCATTCAGAAGATGCTAGACGGTTAAGGCCAGCTAACTCTTCGCTTCCTACTACACATGTGTTGAACAAACAATTTTAGATCGCGATTAAACCTTGTCCATAGAGTATTTCAAAAAAACATATTTACAAGAGCAGGCCATTATTAACAGCAGATGGGTGCAAGGGGAAGCATTATAAGTCTGATATTTTTCAATCGAATATCTTGCACTGTTAAGTAGGTTCTACAGTCAAGGTTTTTTTTTTCTTTTTCTTTTACAACCTGTGTCTTTGTGCATCATTTTAATCAGTAGTTTCAGCTCCTGGTTTTTACAGTGGGATTCACCTTGGCTCATAAAACTAGCCGTCTTAGGAGGAACTCTTTACAGGGGCTGTCTGAGGTTGCTCAAGAGGGAATCTTTTTTTTTCCTC